>VZRE01015039.1:958303-1042152 GCA_013396775.1 Cephalopterus ornatus | reverse complement strand
TTTTTTTTTTTTTTCCCCTACACTATTTGTGCAGGGAGGTTTCTAGATTCCCCCTGGTAAAGCTCCACTGGGATGCAGGAAAGATCACAGTGCCCTTATAAACAACACTTCTTGGCACTGTTTACCTTCTTTTGTGACTTTGTTGCCTGTGAAGGAGGATAGGCACATCAGAGGTCCAGTTGCAGTGAACATTTTCCCTGCTTTTGTCTCTGAAGTAGCAGAACCTTTAGAATATTCTCCAGTTGAAGTTTTACAGTGCATTTCTGTGGTTTGGGTTTTAAATTAAAAAGAAAAAATCTCAGTACATTCCTGTATGGTAAAGTTATCTAGTGGTGATAATAAATCCAATAGTCTGTGGATTTTGTGTGTTTTATTAAAAAGAGAAGAGAAAGAATCCTTTGTTCATTGGCATAATGCAATCCTGTCTCTGAACAGTTCTAATTTGCAAACCAAGTACTTCGTAAATTGTGGAAACCTGGTTATAACTTGAAGGCTGAATAAAATGGGTCATCTTATAACTGAAAGATAAATATAGATGTAAAATAGTGCCACAAATGTCTTTTAAGCAAGAAAAATAAATAAATAATAGGTTTCAGAACTGGCTTGTTCTTGTATAGTTTATGGGTGAAGCAAGATTACACATACAGCCCTGCAGCCGATTCCCAGGACTGCTAAAGTGTGAAGAACAGGAGTGACATTCTAGTCTTCAATAAATCACTATAAAAATGTTTATGAACCCTGCAATTTACTGTCTTTTAAATGCAAATTGAAAGGGGCATTGTCACAAGTGTAAAGGAGACCTGCAATGGCCTAAAGGAATTATAAAATGTTGCAAAAAGGCTTCTGAAATTGTGTGATCTTAAACGGTTCTCTTTTAAAAAATGATTTCCCATTTATACTTCTGTGACAGCTTTGTTAATTTATTAAAGAGATCTCTGTGAATTGCAGGAAGGTGTTTATGAGCACTACGCTTCACAGAAGCTATTCACAGAGGCCTGCGAGGAGCCGCAATTTAATTTGGCAGGCGCGGGAGGGAAGTTTGCTCTTCACCTACAAGTAAGACGGAAGGCCGGGGGGGTTCAAAAATGTATAAAGCAGTGGTCTTGTCTGACAAAATATTGGTAAAGCGGCAAAGACTTCCCTCCTCCTCCCTGCTCCTCCGTGCAGTCATCTGCTGTGAAATTCCTGGATGAACAGCTCAGCATCACTCAGTCCAGCACGGATGAAGTCGTGGCAAGGCAGAGCACTCGGGGATGTGTTTTGGTGGTGAACACGGTGGTGGTGCTGGGCTGATGGTTGGACTTGATCTTAATAGTTTTTTCCAACCTTACTGATTCCATGATTCAAAGTCCAAATTGACTGAAGGGTGAATGATCTTCTCTGTGCTGTAGCTATGCATTCTCCAGTAGAAATGAACTAATTTCCACTTATGCATTTATAATTTTATCTAGAAAGTACTCCTTTTTATGGAAGCAGATTTAATCCCTATAAATTAGGCATTAGAAAAGGAGTTTTTGTCAGTTGGATGGGGAGCATGTTTTTTTTGTTCTCTTGATGGGTAAATTTTGAGGGTGGTTTTTGTTTTTTTTTTAGCTAGAAGCCATGATTTCTGTGTTTGGGCGATATAATTGCCATGAAATTTGATTTTTTTAAAAAATAAAGTTTTCAATGAGACAGTATGGGATATGAGTGTGTACAGTTGGAACACTGTAATTGTTTGCATAGCTTAGAATCCTCCACAGGATACTTCATCACTTCTGTTTAATTTAATGACATAAATAACCACAATGGACTCACACGATATTCATGCTGTTTATGAGGGCGAATGTAAGTGTATCTGGCAGCAGATGATGCTGCTTCTCCTGGTTTTCAAATCTTTGTACTCCTCAAGAAAAAAAGGCGTGGGTATTTGATTTCTGGCAACTCTTAATTTAAATATTCTGCTTTGGCACTGACTGATTATTTAGCTGTCAGAAATGGTTGGAGAATGGGCTGTCAGGATCCAAAGTCTATAGAACATCTGCTTGTCTGGCCTGGGCAGCTTCTCAGTATACTCATGGTGGAGGATCTTTGGAACCAAAACTATGTAAATAAATTAATTTTGAGGGTGTGGGTATTTGCATGACTCTTCCCATGGAAAATGATATTGCTTGGCTCTATCGGACCGCGGACTTTCTAACCCCTAAATAGAGCAGTCATAGTTTGCAACTCAATAGCACCCTGAATGTCTTGCAGTTCATTTTGTTGTCATGCAAAACTGCTGAAGCGCTCTGCCTTGTCCTGCAGCCCTGCGTCTGCCTGGGTATTGCCTTTGTAACTGAGTTTAATATGTAGGTATCTGCTTGTCGGGATTAAAAGCGTTGTAATCCAATGTTTTCAGAAAAATGAGCTATTTCAGACCTGTTTGAGCCATGGGCTCAGCAGTCAGGACCTTGTCTGGAGTCCTTCTGATCCAGAGTCAGCCTCCTTGACCAAAGTATCTGCTCGTCTGTCTGTAAAATTAACTGTGAATATGCAAAATTTTTGCAGGAATGCAGGACCAGGTTTTGATACCTGTGTGTGTTTTAGGGAGGGCAGGAACATGTGTTGCTCTTTCACGCTCATTTTTATCTGACAATATCAGCTCATTGTTTAGAGCTGGGTTTGGAAGAGCTGGGCTAATCCCCGGAAAAGTGACTCATCTCTCCACCTTCGCATTGCTAATACACCCATTATCAGTGCCATCTTGGCAACAAATGTAGACATTTAGGAACTGTACCGGGTACCCACAATCTCACAAGCTTGAAACTTATGCAAAATCCTCAGAAATCACATCTATGTTCCTTCAACACCGGGAAGGATCGAAGACCCACCTCTGCACAAAGACTCTCAGTAGCACTGAATCAAATGGCTTGGCACTGCCTGTACAACTGCAGGCACGATGGAGAGTCGGGTGGGACAGGGATTTGCTAACAAGGGAGCGTCAATGTGGGCCTGTTAAATCCTCTTTCTAGGATAAGACCTAATATCTGCTTTTTAAGTCAAAGTACTGGGCTCGTCAGTGAAGAGAGAGGAATGGTGCATCTCTTTGGTGGTTACTGAAGGCAAGGGCAGTGTAAACTTGCCATGCCATGGTTAGTCCTGACACACTGTACTGCAGCCTGGGTGAGTGGGAGTGCTTATGCACAGCAGATGAATTTGATTTCCAGGTTAATAACATGCATGGAGCAGGGTAGAAGACTTTTTAGTGTGAGTTCCTTGGTTAAGAGTAAATTACCTGACATGGTGTCCCACTGGGGGCAGAGTGTGGAAAATTACCCATTTTTAGGTGAGGTGGAAAATGCTTCCCTTGTTCATCTATCCTAAAAATGTGCTTGATGGTTGTGATCCAGGTCTATCTTACATGGCTCATTTCAGAATCTATTAGTCCAGTTTCACCAATACCCTGTGTACTTCCAGATGGAGGGAATCCAAGAAGCGGCACCTGGCCTCGCTAGTGAGAGGAAGATACTCTAATCACTTTACATATTACTTATGGCCTGTATGTAAGACTAGTTCCTAGCTGAGCACTGGCAATGAGCAAGGAGACTGGAGGTCTGTTAACAATTCTCATGCCCAAAACCAAACAGAAGGAAGATTCAGAGCACAGGCTGTCCTGTTTCCTCTCATTTTCCCCCTAAGATGAGCAAAGGTTGCTAAAACAATGCTGATAATGAGGTTTGACCCTCTCATTACCCTCAACCTCTGCCTACAAACCATCTGCACTGAAAATCCCTGAACTCTACCCAAGGGGTTTGAACTTGGAAACTGTTAACCTTCCAAATATGATGTAGTTTCTGGTATTATTTGCTTCCTAGCCCTTATAATTCTCTGGTCTTTTAGTGCACAAAGGCACTTGGTCTCAAACACAACAATCTGCCAGTACCAAGCCATCATCCCTTCCTCCTGGATTCCTATTTCCCTTTCCTCCTGTATTCCTATTTCCCCTTCCTCCCCTGGCTGCTCAGGGGTAGAAGAAGGCAATGCCCAGTGCATTTATGGATGGGGTTTGCTTTGCTAATATCGAGCACTACATAAATGACACCTGGGCTATGGGTGGATTTGGGACAGCTGGGAGCAGCCAGGGATTTAGGGACAGACTGTCCTAACATCTCTGTCAGTATATGTTTGGATGGAATGATCCTAAGCACAGTCCTCCAATCAGTAGCTGTTTCAGAAGTATAGTCCCTGTTCTGGCATTCCTACCAGGAAAACAAATTTGCTTTGTTAAGTTACTTCAAGTCTTTGTGACTGTGCATTCAAAATCTGTGCAAAATGGCCTTTGCCTTTGAAGGTGCTGAAGCTCATTTCTGCAGGTATAGGTTGAAAACATACTTCTATTTGCTGTCTGTGGATGTGTGTGTGAGTTCCTGGCATTTGTCATCAGTATAGGGATTTGCCCCTCTGTCCTTGGGCAGGATTTTCCCTTCTGCTATAAATTTGCAGAGTACTGTGTATAATTTCCCTCCTGGCTGCCACCCTGTGCCTCATAAGTGATTGTACTCCAGTGGGGAAGTGATTTGTATGTATATTTTTATAAAACACTTTGGGGATCCTTGGGGAAGAAAGTTGTTATATAAATGTATTTCCCAGGGGAAAGTAGTGGAAATCTCATTACTTGGAACATACAGCGTATTTAAAAGTAGGTTTGACAAAACACTAGAAAATAAAGGAAACAATCCTGAACTGGCACTGGGATGGTCTAAATGATCTAGCAGATATTTTCCATCTCTGAAGTTTGTCTCATGATTTTATTTAGTGCATTGGAAAAAGGGCATGAGGAATGCAGAAGCCATGCACATATAAAATATCCTTCAGGAACACTGTGGCTTATTTTAATATAACCTTTAGCAAAATACTGTGGTTTGCTTACTTGCTGATTTATTTTAGGTAGTTCAAAATATTTCTATTAGTGATCTCTTTGAAATACTTTAGGTGGTGCAATGGATTTGTAGCAAAACACAGCATGTAACTTGAGTGTACTCTCTGAAGCCAGGTATTTGGTGCCAAGCAAAATTTGTATGTGTAGCTTCTGTTTTAAGCAATTATATGGTGTGTAATACACAGTAGAGAAATTAAGTGGAAGTACATTTTGCCCTAAGGGATTACTGTAGCTGTTGGATTTGTTTTAAACAAGTTTTGCCCCTCATACAGTAAGGTTCCTGTAATAAATCACTTATGTAATCATCTACAGTGTATTAGCAAAAATTAAAAAGAAAAAAGGAAAAAAAAAAAGAAAGGAAATGTCAACTGGCAACAAATGGTAAAGCAAAAGGTGTGCTAGAGCAAGAAAGCATACTTACCTGCTTGGAGGGAAGTGGTTAAAGAGTAGCTGAGGAGTTGTAACAAATAGAGGCTGTTCTGTAGCTGGACGCAGCATAATGACTTCACTGCAGTAAACTGCTTATGTAATAAACTGCATGGATGTCACTGGAGAGTAACCAAAACCATCCGTCTGAACCGTTTCCCAGCTTACTTAAATTAATAGTGATCTTCTCTCTGAAGGGAAAAATTGAAAAAATACGTCAAGAAAACCCATGCAGAGATGTTATGAAATAAAACTAGTGCGGTCATTAAAGATGAGCCATTCTTGAGCATGGAGAAAGGATCGAGGTCTGGCACTTCAGCCTTCAGAAGTTGGTTATCAGTCTTCAGCCAAATTATTCTAGCTGCTATTTACTAGTGAAATAAGAAGTGTACAGTGAGTAAGAGTCTTTCCTAATTGACGTATAAATTGGCCAAATGGTTTTCAAGACCATTTATTTTTAAGAAGTCTTGTTTTGACTGCCATAGCCAAGATATAGTTTTGTATTCCTTTATAAGATATAGTAAAATGACAGCTACAACCAATCAAGCTGCATCGCTGTGCAATATGTCAGTTCCTTTCAACAGACCTGATTTCCAGAATAACCTTTTCCCCCAGACATTTGTTTTCCTTTGATGCCAGTGATAAGACCCAAAGGGATTTCATTCAGAATGCTTGTGAATTCCAGCTTTGGGAAGCCATAAAAAAAAAAAAAGGGAGAAAGAGTGGCCAATCTCAAAAACAGCTGAATTGAAATGCAAATTCCAATTTGTCATTTGCAAACTCTTTTAAGAACTGGTAGCAAATATTTAAAGAGGAATTAGATAGGCGAACATGGTAATTTTCAGTGGTGCCTTTTTTACATCAAGTAATTTGCTACTTGTCCATGAATGTCCACTCTTTCCACTCTGTATCATCGAATTACTGTTCAGACTTAGTATGCAGAGGAATAATTTACC
Organism: Cephalopterus ornatus; assembly: GCA_013396775.1. Classification (NCBI taxonomy): domain Eukaryota; kingdom Metazoa; phylum Chordata; class Aves; order Passeriformes; family Cotingidae; genus Cephalopterus; species Cephalopterus ornatus. The sequence continues at coordinate 1,035,870 of VZRE01015039.1, read as the reverse complement.
TCTTGCAGGATATCAGCCTTGCTTACTCTTCCCTGTCCCCTTGCCTTGTGTGGCCCTTTATTTATCATGTCAGATTTAGAAAGTTTCTTAACCTCCTCTTTTACCCTTATTTCCCTACTTAAAAAAACCCAACCAACCCAAGCAAACAAACAAACAAAACCCCAACCAAACCAATAATCTCACTTTTAATATTTGTTAGTATTTGCATACTGGCATTCAAGATCTGTCCTGGCAAAGTCCCACCGGGGTGGGATCAGCTGCCCAAGTGTTATAGGTTTTGAAATAGTTAGTGCTTCCTGTATGAACTCAAAATTGGCATATAACATGGGATCAGCCTTAAAATTATAGTCTCTGGTTTGTTCCCGTGCTCACTGAGCACCCGGGAGTTCAGTCCTTTCCACAACTAGTTGTTTTCCAGTGGGGAGTCCCTCTGCACCACCTCCTTCTCCTTCTGTAATGTTTGGTGGCCTTCCTTTCATTCACTTCCTTTAACGTTGGAAAAAATATGCAATAAAAAAAAGAGAAAAAGCGATGTCCACAGATCTCAATAGATGTGTTGCAACAGCTTTGAAGAAGCCTTTTCAATGGTATGTTTTAAGGATATGGTGTTTTGTTTTTTTTTTTTTGGTCACAGCTTATTGCACTTAGGTCTGCCTCAAAGATGAGACATTTATGTTTTAATATTTTTGGTGCTCTAAACATAGAAAACCAGACTTATTATTTCTTTATATGTTTACTGAGTCTCAGATTGCCGCTTTTATGGTTTTAGAGAAGTGCTAGTGATAAGTTACATATTTTTAGTTGTAGTCTCCACTTGTTCTCAGCATTTTGGTTTGAGTCATTTTCTTTTCTAACAGATGGTTTGGATGTGGCCATTATTTCCTGTAGTCAGTTCTTTTTCTCCAGTGCTCTTAGCTGCAAAATTCATATTTATGCTATGAGGTACAAGTGACGCTTGATGATGAGTACAGAAGAGGCACAGAGATTTCCAAGCAATGTGCTCAGAAGGTAGGCTTGCAGAACAGTATTGTTTTTAGTGGTCATAAAACAAAATACTTGCATCATTTGGAATTAAATGTATTATGTATACTAGAAATATTGTGTGTAAAATCATTCTAATGTAGAATTTAATCTTTGTGTTTTCCAGTTTCTATGAAGTAGAGTGTATCTGATCTCATCTGCTCCTCTTTTTGCTCTCTTACAGCAGACACTGATGACTTGGCAGTAAAATAATATCTTAGACATACTGTCTCTTTCAAAAGGTGTTTTTTAAAGATCATAAAAATTTAAATAAAAAACAAATGTGTGAGAGATACTAAGACTTTCTCTGTTCCTCTAGCTTTTTTTTTCCTCTGATCTTTTTCATAACCTATGCTTTCCTACACCAAAGACTTTTTTTCCTAAGGGTGTGATCTGTATCCCAAACCCTTCTGCATCCCAGGCCAAGCAGAGCAATCCCTAACCCTCATCTAGTATTTACTCACATATTGCGTTGCAGAATGTGAAGACCATTTTAAGATTTTTTTTTTTTAAAAAACCCCACATAAAAACTGTTACACCCATGCAATTCAGTTATGACAACTTGTGAGGTTTCAATAATAGGCTGCATTATGAAGCAGGCAACAAAACAATTGGTAGGTCCTACTTTATCTGAGTCAGGGAGAGAATATATGGAATAGAATTGCCTTCCCCATGGAAGACATTTCAGCTCCCTTCCCCTTTCCCCCTCTACTCTGTAAAACTCAATCCCCTGTGAGGAATTCAAATCTTCGATGAGCATGGCAAGGACATTATGGAGAACCAGGACACATATTTGCATATTCTCATAACCATAAACATATTTTTTTTCCATTTGTGCAGTGATGTTCTCCATTCATATTCTAAGTGGCAAAAGCTTTTAGCTGCGATTGGGCCAGTCCTCAGTGGACAAGAACTGAGTGTGCCACATGGCATTTATTAATCTAAAAAAGTTGTCTTTCAAAACATATCTAAAAACATGTGGGAGTTATGCGAAGCAAAGCAATTGCAAGTTCATTTGTTATTTCAACCAGCTCATTCCTTATGATTTCAGTTGTATAATAGATGGGGAGCTGTTTGCAGGTTGTTTCTTGTCGTATATTTTTTATTCGGTTCCGCGGGTTAAGGAAGGGAAAGGCTGAACCATACCCTCCTCAGAGGAGTGGATGATGTTACACGATATGTAGGGGTTTTCCCTTCCCTTCTCATTCTTTTGTCAGATGGCACGTGCAGTGTTTTTCGGGCAGTAATTTAGAGACTGTCAGTTCTGCAGTGGTCACTGGGCTTGAGGTGATCCTCTGAGGTGCTGCTCGTAGCATCTGGGGTTCCAGGCAGGTAAAGGTGTAGTCCTCTACCTGGGAAAGCACTTGCAGGGTTAGTGAGTCACTGGGCCACGTCAAGCACGAGAGATTTTTCATCAGCTTCCTCAGTAATCCTTTACTAGAAATTGCCCTGTGGTGGCTCTTTACATTAGCTACTCCTACGATGGATTTATGAAGTGTTATTTGTACACAAGAAGATATTTGTTCTACAACAGTTGAATATACGCATTTCTCCAAAGCCTCTTGTCTGTTATATCAGTGCTCCCTAAGGAGGGAAGATCCATCACATATTTGATGTTTATCATTTTTAGTTTTGGTTTGTCTTGTACTTTTTGTTTATGTGCTATCAACAAACTTTTCCGTGTTGAATAGCATGAGTACTTTTTTAAGCTGAGCACTAAGCTGTGGTTCATGTGGATTGCTTTCCTACCTACAGCAAAAATGTTCCTACCTGATGAGAGAGCTGCTCTTCCTGCTTCTGAGTGTCAGGAAGGAGAAAAAAATTAGAGATGTGATTGAGTTAGTAGCTGTGTAGAGGATAACAACACTATTGCATGCCTTTGGAGATCTGTTAGTATCAGGTACCAGAAGTTTTGCACAGGACAAAGTATTTGACCTTGATGATGTATGCATCTAGTGATGATCTGGCTGTGGCAAAGCTATATTTTCATGTAAATTTTCTCTATATGACTAAAAAGAAGTGGTACAAAGATATGAAGCACATATATTTTAACCTTGTAATCCTTTTTTCATTACTGCCATTAACTTTAATTTAAAATAATGCGGGTCAATATGATGGATTGAGTGGCTTATTAATTATATTCTTTGCACCAGGAAAGAACTCAGGAGGTCAGGCTTATTAAATGGGTAGAGAATGAGAGAAGCTTACTTGGGGCTGGGTCTGAAATGGGAGTTGAGTGGACTGTGTATGGGTAGAAAATGTGTGCAGGGGAGGGATGAGAGCTTTCTTCATTCAGCACCCCTCTGCCTTTCCACCAGAGCTGGTGGGGACCAGAGGAGTGTGGGAAACAGGCACAGGCACATCTATGACCCACCATGTGTTAGGAATGGTGACACTTGCTGCTCCAGCTTCTGTACTAATTGCAGAATAATCACACACCAGCCCTATGGGTTGAAGTGGAAGTACACTTTTTTTTTTTTTCCCCGCCTTCCCTGAAGAAATTCTAGTTAGCTGGATTTTGTGTAGGAGGGATGTAATTATCACCTCATCTGTGAATCCGGTCAGGATTATTTTCACTTTCTCAGTTGTGTCTCTCGGAAAAATGAGAAGAGGATAAAATGGTAAATTAACAGTTTATACCCTGGTTTATAGTGGTTGGATTTTTGGTAAATGTTTTGGATTTAGGGTTTTTTTTTGCGCACAGGGGAGTGTGACGTGCATCATTCTTGTCTGACATGTTTTGCTGTAGGCACTAAAGTTGAGCTGACAGTTCAGTGGCTTTTGTTAGGAATACCTGGTCAGAAATATCTATTGCATGCTCTAGGATGGCTTCTTTTTAAAAAGAATAAGTATGAAAAAAGTAGCTTGATATATCATATTCTTGCCACCCCATCTGACATGCCATTGAGTTGACTTTGCTGGGAGATATCCCATGTTTCATCCCCTTGCAGCTTTCAGAGCCGTGTTTGAGGCAGCTCAGATGTTTCGCTGCCTTTTTATTTATTTTTAAAGGGTGTCAAAAATCCCTTATTTTTTTTTTTCACGTATTTCTTTTCCCATTTAAAGGAATGTCAGAAACACCACATTTCCCATACCCGCTCTGAACCTTTGGCCCAGGGTGGCCTCCCATATCTCTGTGCCTGATAGTCTGTCAGCTGTGCTCTGCTAACGTGGATGCTTTAAGGCATGAACAGCCATCCATTAAAAGGGGAACTGAGCTACTCGAGTTTGCATTTTAAGTCATGCTCTGAATTAAACCAAGAGCAAACTGAAGCTTGAAAATAGCTGGAGGAAACCTTGGGAGCCACATGCCCAAATGGCAGGTGTCATGAAGCAGCAAACAAACTTCCAGCCCAGTTCTTCAAAAGTTGTCCGGGGAGTCCCGTTTCACCACTTCATGGTTGAATGTATAAAATGTGGAGAACGGCAGCTGTGCAAAGAAAAATAACAACCTGATAATCAGGCTCCTGTTGGCATTAAATAGTCGTGAGAGTCCAGTGATCCAGGGTATTATAACTGTTGTGTAACACGAAATATCCCCCGGTGGCAACATAAAATTCCTCCCATCTTTAGGAAGGTCATAGGGGAGAGCTCTCCCGATCTTCTGATGAGATCCAGTACCATTATTATCTTTTTTAGTCTTATACACAGAGAGTTATACACTCCTATATTACCTAGGCATCTGTGCCTACATGGCTAAATTAGTTCTTAAGAGTTTGGTTACCATTTATATATAATATTTACATACACAGCTGAACATTTATGACAACAAAATGTGCAGTTAAAGGACTGACATTCTTCAAACCCTTTATCGACCAATATATCACCTATTCTGTCTTGACAGAGTGCAGGCTTCCTAGTAATGCCCACAACAAAATTACTCTGAAAGGAGGCAGCTTAAAATTGCCTCATGGCTGATACCTTCATTTTTGTTTTCATTTTGTTTTTCTGTGCTACAATATAGCATTCATAAAACTTACAGTGTGAGTAATCTAAATATTTGTGGAAATTAATGTGTGTAACTACCTTTGAGCTGGGATGGCCCCATTTCTTCTCTCCTTACCCTGAAATTTGCTCTTTGGTGCAAAATATGCATTACAACATCATAAAAGGAGTGGAAGAGTAAGAATGGTTTTGGACTGAAGTCTCCAACTTGATCATTTCCAGGACTCTGGCAAAAAGCATGGGCTGGACTAAAGAGTGAGTAATCATATCAGGAGAAAAAACCCAGCTTTGCACTTTATGGAATTGGAAGGGCCCTGTTACATCTTGCTCGAGTTCTGTCATGTGAATATCTCTATTCCACTTCAGTTGCCTCACTCTGTCAGGCTCTTGAGTTACAGAGCAATGAAACCACCTAAGAGAGGCTTGGAATCACTTCTTTCAAATGATACAAAACTAATCTTTAAATCTACCAGGAGTTGGGTTGTTGGTTTTTTTTGGTTTTTTTTTTTTTTTTGGTTTTGTTTTTTTTTGTATTTTTGCTGCTAAATTCCTGTCACAGTGGAACTGAGGAAGAAAAAGCGAGATGGTTATCAGAATTGTGTGATATTAACTTCCATTACTTCACGACCTGCTGTGAGCAGAAATGCTTAGATGTAAAAGCAAACAGAAATCCCTGCCAAGAGGGAAGGTGTTCCGAATACAGGGGGTGGGGTTAACATCAGAAAAAGTGCCAGTTTGGAGCGGGGGAAACTGTGTGTGGGCTGTACCTTAATGAATGGTTATTTTTCTGCAAGTCACTTCGTACAAAATGAAAATATTTTCTATCTAGAAGCGATTGCCAAAAAAAAAAACCCCAAACCCCAATTCTTTTCTTCTCCACTTGCAGATCAATATTTTTATCAAGGGAGCATATTCTCACTTGATAAAACACAAGGACCTCATAGTCAGAACACCTGATGCCAAGCACCTATTGTCTTTAAAATATTTAAGGTGGAAGTATTCAGGACTATTGAAAGCGGTGTCCTTGTTCATTCAGTAAGCAATATGATATATTGTTGTGTTTGTTTCAAAAGAGAGCTTTCAGGACATATAGATACATATAGGTCTCACATAGATACACCTGTAAGCACTCATTGGAAATGTTGAAATGCCTGGAACTAAGGAGGGAAGATTTCCTTCCACTGACAGCTGGGCTGACTCAATTGTAGGTCTTAGGACTTTTGTGTCAGGGCTGGAGGTTTCCTCCTCCTTAACTAAAAACTGCGCTTAAAACTGGAGAAGAGCCAACCTGAGAATGTTAGAAGAGCAGAGAAAAAAAATTAATGACAAAAGAGGAGGGAAAACCTCAGCCCTATAAGTAAATGCCAGTTACTCTGCACAGAAGACACTATTAACTTCGAGAAGTTGGAGGAGTGAAATTTTTAACCTTTTAATAACAGAAAACAAGAGCGTGGGCCTTCATGCCATCCATTTAATTCAGGTGATCTGGGAAAATGTATTCTAAAAGGTACTATTTAACACTGAAAGGAAATTATAAAAAATGGTGCAAAAAAGGTAATATAGAATGCTGCTTAAAAATGTATTGTGTTATACTTCCATATAAATGTTATACTGGAAAATCTTTGAGAGAGGTAGCCTACCCTTTAAACCTTTAGGCATTTATGGCCTTAATTATGCTTTTCACCAAGATTTTGCATATTTAATATTTCCTTTTAGAGCTTTCAAGAGTCTCAGTTATTAATTCCACTGAGGATTTATAGGTCCTCTGAATATCCCTTAAGTATAAAGATTGTAGACTCATCAAATAGTGTTTTCTTCCTTTAAATTTTTATGATTTCTATATCAAACAGGCAACTGCAGTTTTAGAGTTGAAATTGCAATATTTATTGCTTGAGGTTCTCTCTATCTTTCCAAACAAAAGCAATTCCTCCATTTCTGCACTGAAATCTCTATCTTCAAGGTGTGGTTACAGAGTGCAGACAAACAAGCTCCAGTTCACAAGAACAGGCTTTTACTTTTCATATTGCATGGCCAAAACAATAGCATCTCACCTAAAGATGCTATTTATAGAGTGAACTACCTGAAATGGAGAACAGTGTTAACCAGAAGCCTATGAATAAGTCATGGAGCCTAATTTTCCGTTATTACATCCATTGTTTAAAAATGCATGTCTAGCTGGGACTTTGTAATGATTTTGTATTACTTGAAAAAACTAGTACATTTTTTTCCCCCCTCAGTTATTTCATTACTCCTTCATTAACTTTGCTCTCCTCTCCTGTTTGTAGGGCTTCTGAAAACCAATCAGGGAAAAAAAAAACAAAAAGAAAAAAAGGAAAGAAAAAAAAAAAAGAAAAGGATTTTTTATTTTTAAATTGCCTCTGAGACTATCAATGCTTTAGATATTTTTATGCTTCTTTCTTCAAATGCTTTCACCATGTTATGCCTTGGCATCCGTAGCAAAACCCATTAGCTGTGACAGGTTAAGATGCCTCTGCAGGGCTTCACCACAAAGGAACTGAGTGAGTGCCAACCATTCTTCCTTACAACGTGCCACACCAGCTCTCCAAAGGAGGCCAAATGTGTAACTCTGCCCTTTACTCTTCAGTCCTGTGGGGGAAGCTGCTCTGAGAATGTTCTCAGTTGCTTGGTAGAGTGTTTTCCAGTCCAGGCTATACCGTGGTTTCACTTCATTAACTGATAGGCAACAAGGACATTCCTCAGACACTCAGCAGATCTTTTGTCTGCAGCACATTGTTGTAGGTTTAGAGAGTGCTGTTGATAGAAGACACAATATACTGATTAAATTGAATTTCACTGACTGTGGAAACCTCCACAATCAACATGAGCCAACCTGTACTTTCTGTATATTGTTGTCCTACTGACCAGGTAGCAAACCAACCCTCTCCAGCACTTAGAAGTGGTCCCCAAGCTTATTTGACCTCTTGCCAGATGTTGCCACATAATGCATGCTGGGATTCATATTCCAGATCCTGCATGAGGATTGTGCCTGAACCGAGTCCATTAGTGGCATGAATATTATCCTCACTTTAAAGAGGGGTCAGATGAGGCATAGGGAAACTAAGTGGTTGTAGGGAAACACAGACAGAGCTGGAAGCAGAATAGGTTCAGTCTTCCTGAATCCCCATTCGGTTCCCTTACCCATCATTGTTCTCAGGCTTCTTGTTTTGAATGCCTCCTATCAAAGTGGTTGTGAAAAGTTCCTTGCAGTGAATGTTCATGTGTTGAGAATAACTGATTGCAGAGACTTGGTTCCCACTTCTGTGGTTCCTTCTGGTAGCCCTGAGCATCTGCTTGCAGAGGCCTTTGCTCATTCCTGCTGTTGCTCCTCTGCAGAGAGCCAAGGCTTTTGCTTGGAAATTCAGTGCAGCTACATCCTGCTCTGGTTGATGGTGCCCGTGGAAGTGCCAGCTGCTGCTCGAAAGATGTGATCTCAATCAAGTCTGGAAAGCATCAAACTTACCACTTTTTCCTAGTGTAGTCTCTTCCCTGAATAACAAGAAAAGCTGATTAACATGAGATTGCAAATGAATTGCTGTATCTGCCAGTTCAGCCACGCCGAGTCCTCTTTAACATTTTCTTTGCTTCCATCCACCACAATAAATTCAGATTAGGTATTGAAGCATCCGGTTGAAAAATATCCTTGCTTTTAGTGTTGCGTAACTTACATTCTGACACATCATCTAAGATTCCAGTACAGACCACCCCACAAAGTACTGCAGAAATATAAAGAGAACTGAAATTAGGTTGTGATGTCACTTGCCCCATCTGAAATTTTGACAAATGTGTAATAGATAGGATTTCCTCTTTTGGGGAGGTAATTTTTAATTATCCATCCTACTAATATACTTAACTGCCTTTGCAACTCTAATTCTAACATTCTCACATTGCTAAAAATCCAGTTAATTTTAATTCCATTTTCTGAGCCCAACAGTGCTCTGTTACCTGCCATAAAGGGATTATTTAGCAGCTTTAAAATTATATTGCAGGTATTAAGTTCCTGGACGTAGGTCCTAAAGTTTTTAAGATGGACAAACCAAGCTGAAATTCATTAACATTTTAAGAATTAATAAGTTTGAAATGCTGCTTTGTTTTTAAAAACAACCTGGGTTTTTTTTGGTTTTTTTTTTTTTTAGTATTTTGTAGATGCAGCTTTTACCCAAGCCTGATAAATATCTATAAAGGAAGGGTGAGCTGTGCTAAAACGAGGAGGAATGAAGAACTGTTTCCACAGACACTTGTAAAGCTGAGATTCTCAGAAGACTGATACTTTGTCTTTACAAATGAGTATCACAAAGAATCATTACATAGAAATGAAATCTATTGCCTCTTTCTGAAACTTCGTCCAGCCCAAGAGGTGTCCTTGCAGGTCTGGAGCCACTGCTTATATACACCACACCATTGTTTCAACACAACTCTTGTTCTGAGAAGTTATTGTGCAAAATTGTGGCTCAGACAGTGTGGGCTCCCGGTGATCTCTTCTCATTTTCATGCTAAAATAAAATTATTGCTTTCTCCTTACTTCAGTGGATATAGGATAACCAACCCCTCTGAGAGACTGATGAGGGTTTCTTCTCCCCCATACAGTAACCAGCAGAGTAGCCAAAGTCCGTGACAGTTGTTCCCATTTGTATCCATTGAGGACAGAGAGATGAACACTACACCTAAAAGATCTTTTATTAGAGCTGGGGAGGGAAAAAGAAAACTAAAAACAAAAAAGAACTTCGAAGTTCTGGTTAAATTCCTAGGCCAGCAAAGATGAACCAGCTTCCATTAAAATGGTTAAACTGAAGAAAAAGGATACAGAAATCACTGAGAAGAAAAATGAGCAGTTCAGGAAGGACGTTTCTTCAACATCTGAGGGAAAAGCTGCACTTCAGTGGTGTTTTGGGAGGAGTTGGTTGCCTGGGGTCTGTGAAATCCTGTTGCTCGAGCGTTGCTCCTGAGGGGTGGTTTCCTCTCGGGTTTTCTTCGGTGCCTGATGCCAAGCAAACCCTGCTGTTTCTCTGCTGCTTTCCTGGGGCTCCTAACTCCGGGCTCGGGCTGGTGGTTCAGTTTTTGTTGGAACCTCCCAAGCAGTGGCGTCAGCACAACTGAGGTGCCAGGGAGAAGCCAAGAGTGAGCTTGAGACTGACTCCAGCTGAGGTTACTCCGTGTGGCCCAGGTGAATCTGAGGTACCGGTGAGGGCCTTGTTGGAGAAGGATGTAGAGCAGAAAATGCTTTGTGATGATCCACGGGGTATGGGCTGAGGGGCAGGCAGGGCAGCTCACTTGACTAGTTGAGACTGAACTGGTACATCAGTATGGACATATCCCGTGACTTTAGGTGATCTCACTCTGACCTGGCCTAGGAAAACACGGGCTCTAGCAAGTCAGCTTAATTATCCATATCTATGTTTACAGATAGGAAAGAGATATAAGAAACATAGCATGCATCCTATGAATTATCAGGGGATCAATTAATTATTTTTAATAAAACGTGAGGATACTTTCGGATTAGAAATCCTTTTTTTTTATGCTGGTATTTCTCATTTAATGTTTAAAATCTTTTAAATAATTAAAAAAAAAAAGGATATGCTTAAGCATATTCTGCTGACAGTGCACCGAGTCAGTAGATATTTCACGGCCAGTACTATGGCTTGAATGCAGATTATTCATTCATACTTCAGGCACACTTGGTCCATGAGTCCTTAAAAATATTGAGTCTAGTTTGGCTCTGTAGTGCCATCTAAAAGTTTACAAGGTGCGAAGTGTTTCTTGAAATGAATGAATGGGGAATTGCACTTGAAGATCAGAGTGTCTGCTCTTGAGCCTGGCTGTCTGTGGGGAGAAACACTCTGCAAATGAATAAGGCAGAGGGAGTGGTGGGAGAGCAGCCACCCTTAGAGTGAACGGGCGAGGGGAACATCACCCACATATCACATATTTCAATGAAGGTATGGTCGAACCCAGAGCCTGAGAGGTAATGGCCAAAATGTCCTTTTCTGAGCAGGATTTGGCAGCAGCAGTTGGTTGCTTTGGGCTGGCTGGTAGCGGAATATCTGCTCTGATTCTCCTTGCTGTGTCTTATACTTTATTTGTTCAGTTTTTTTCCCTTTGGTTTGAAATTGGGGCTGAAGGAATGAGTCTCTCCTCCTCTGCTGCTAAGGGGAATCCTTGTTTTATTCAAGCCTTTCTCTGCTTGGGAAACATCATCAGGGCTTTCAGCGCAGGCTGTCCTGCTCACTGTCCTTTCCTCTTAGTGCAGCAGGGGCTGCACAAACCTGCTTTTGTTTCCATCTAGTCTGGGCTTTCAGAGAAAAATCAGCAGGGAAACCAAATTGGCCATTTTCATACAGTGCTGTCAGTATTTAATACTTTAGTTGAAGCTGGGAGTTAGGTGTGTCAGGCTCTCCTGAAGGTGCTAGAAATGATTTTGTCTAAACACAGGTGAAGAAGTGGAAGTCTCAGAATTGTCTTGTTTCAGCACAGAATCGTCATAGAATTGTTTGGATTGGAAGGGACCTTACAGATCATCTTGTGCCAACACCCCTGCCATGGGCAGGGATACCACCGAGTAGATCATCCTTCCGCCTCTCTTATATTCTTTCCTTTTTGCTCAGTCTTAATCTTCTCTTTGCTCTCCCTTTCTGAGAAAGCATCTCGTTGCTTCAATGAAGGGAATTTGCAGTGTTCAACAAAACAGTTTCCTGAGAAGCACAATAGGCGAAGCCGGGGTGTTTTCATTCCAAGATTTTATGGATTCTGATATGATAGACTTGTCAGTACAGGATCACTCCAAGGCATGACACTACATACACATCCATACAGGAAATTAGTTGCATTTAAATAAAATCTAAAAAAAAAAAGTATTTTGAGCACAATGTAGGAAAAATGTGTAAGAACGTGGAGTATATTGTGATCCATTTCCAGGTTTTCTAGTTAAACATGAAGGATTTCACTGGCCTGCTGGCCATAAAAGACTGTGAGTTAAAGAGTCATTTGGCTACACTTAATCCATGCCCTGGAAACAATCAAGAATTGTTCCCCACAGTATATTTTGTAGTATTTTTGTCTCGTGATTGAGGGTAAGCTGCAGTCATGAGATAACTGGGTGCAAGTTCAATTCACATGCTAACTCTTATTCCCAGAAGAGTACTGTGGAGACATTATATTAAAACTTTCTGCTTTGTCTATACCTCTGAGCATTATCACCAGGCTCTGGAGATGTGTCTGTTCAGCTGCCTTCTGCTGGAGTGCAGTCTGCATCTGAGGCTCATGTAGCCAAGTCCAAAGAAAGATGAATCCAAGAAATTTCTTCCTCTGCTTTCCTTTGTTCTCTAAAAATTCTTTATATTCTCTATATTAAACAAAACTTCATTCAAAATTCTCAAAGTACCTTGCAAGTCCCACTGCCACAGGCAGGTACTCATCATTCCAGGACACTAATCACTCCTGAAGTTGTTACATGCAGTTCAGTTATTTCTATTTTTAACTAGTCTTTAAAGCAATTAATTATAAATGTGCTAGATAGGGGTTTTAATTAATGAACTTTCAGTGTTTTCTAAAGTTAAAAATAAATGCTTCAATCAAAACTAAAATTCCTGTGAAAGAAAAGCAAATACAAGTATCTATTTTGGTTCCAAAATAGCCGTCTCCCAGACGGCACGTGATGGCTATCTTGTTTACATGATTTCAGAAGATAGCTTTGACCACAAGCCAGAGTGCAACTGTTTTTTTACATAGTTTTGTCTGTGTTTAGCATGGTTTCCTTTTTTATTGGCTCTTACCTGTCTTCATTATTCCTTAAAGGCGTGCCTCGCCCGTCAGGGCAAAATGCAAACTCATCTCAGCCCGTGCAGTCAGGTGACAAAAATCACTTTTGCAGTTTAGACATAAACTTCCTTCCACATCTGACCTTTTACTCGTGAGCAGGGAAGTTTATTGACTCCATTTCCTAGCAGTAGTAACTAGAAGGGCCTTCTTTTCACCAATCAATCCATATAATTTTGCGAAGAAACAGAGCGTGCTGGTGGTGTGATTGATTTACACGTTATTTATCTTTTTCTGCCCAGTTTAAATTGGTCAGCCTGATCCTATTCACATGATAAAAATCATCATGTCTCAAATTACTTACTCAATAAACTGTGGGTTTGTCTATTATTAGTGATCATTAGTGTTATAATACAGCATGGAAATTTAGAGCAAATTAACTACATATGCAAGCTGCTGGGCTCATCTGCAGTTAATCATAAGCATACTGTTCAAGTGGGCAGAGGATTTTGCAAGAATATTTCCGGGAAGAATTTGTGGGAGGAGAGCTAAATATCCTTGGGTTGTTATATTTTATTTTTTTTTTTCCACACCATAATCTTGGCCTCCCGAATGAATGTTTAGCTGAAACACAGTCAATGACTGAAAGTACAAAAGAGAATTATAGCTCAAGTTAAAACAGCCTCTCATGCTGCCAATTCCAAGGCCCCAAATTTTTAGGCCCATAAATAATGAATGGAGGTTCCATGTTGGTGCAGCCCCCACAGCCTCCCCTGCAGACTTGACAAGGCTCCTGGTCCAATCGTTCCCCTTTAATAAAGGCTATCGTAGCCCTGCAACAGAACGATGTGGTGGGATGTACAGCCTTGCATGTTATCTGATGATGACACACACACTGAGCACTGTGAGTTATCACTTCCAGTCACTATTATTTCCTATGAAAATAATAGCTTCCAGTCACCGTGGGTTGCTCTGAGATTGCCTTCATACTGATGTAGATTAAAAGTGAAGGGATTTTTCTGATAATTACTGGTTTGTCTGGCACAAGAAGGCACAGACGGAGGGAGGTTTAATGTAAAAAGAAATCATTAGAAAACAGTCCTAGCTTTCTGTAGTTTGCAATGGCCATTCCTCATCCTTAAATACCACTGTGAGCTTCAGATGGGATCTGGTGACTGGGGCTGGCTGGTCATCCTGGAGACATGTGTAAGATAATACAGCAAAGGTACAACATAAATATGCAAGAACTCAGAGAGTTGAGTGCTTCCCTCAGGTCCAGGTCTGTGAGCACGGCCTGGGAACATCCACGCAGTGCCTCCTGAGACCCTTCCATAGCCACCAGCCAGATGCTGGTGGGGCTGTCCCCGCACCACAGGACTCTGACAGGCCTGACTATTCCTAAAGATACAGGCCCATTTTAGTTTTGCTTTGCATATTGTGAGTGAGATGAGCGAGTCTGATGGGGGAAAAACACACCCTGCGTTTGCCAGGATTGCTGTGTGTGTGTGGCAGGTCTGCACGCTCTTGCTTTTTTTTTTTTCAGTAAAATCTGCTGGGAATCTACCACAGCAACACAGCTGGAAATGGCCTCTCCAAAAACATGAAGAATATCTCACATGCAGTGCTGTCAGCAGCTGTTTCCTGAGCTTCTGCTTAAGCCTCCAGGTTGCATGATCCGTGTGTGTGAACGCTCATTTTGAGATGCAAGGGTTTCCAAGGTGGTTTTTATTTCCCACATTTTTAGTGCCTCAGGGCTAAGGGCTTGGCTGTACAGTGAAAGTGTCCTGCCACAGGTTAGCACACAGCCACAGTGCTTCTCTGAATGGCACTTACCAGCTTACTTTGTCCCTCTTCTTAGTAGAGGTCAGAGTGAGAACTCAAACTCCTATTTTGAAGGCACCAGGAGACATTTTAACTGCTCTGCCACCCCACCCCAAGAGAGAACAATAGGCATTTGTAAAATATCATGTTCTGTTACGTATCTTTGTGTAAAACCAGAGTTTCAAGCCTTTTTGTATGACACTTGGCTAGTGCAAGACAGCTTCTCCTATCCATTCATCCATCTATCCACCCATCCATCCATCCATGCTAGAAATAAGTACCTTTGGCATACTTCTTTCTGGAAGTCCCAGCAGCTTGATTTTCCCTTTCTCCAACCCATAACTGGCCACCTAAAGAAATCCTGCTGGCTCCAGGGGGGAGGCCATGCCCTCTCCAGTCCTCGTTGACAGCAGCTTACCTGTGCATGGCTCCTTGTGCTGTATGAAATATTTCACTGTCGGTGGAGTAGGGAGTGTACTGATGGCAGAACACCAAGTCAGTGAGTTTTATCTCTGAGCTTCACACACTCACACAAGCACTAACTTCGGGTTTCACCCGCGGACGGTATTTCTTTTCCCACAAACATCCCGCTCCGTTGTGTTATCCAGCTCTTGGCTGGATAGGGGTTAGGGGGCTGCAGCGGGGAGGTGGGGGTGGATATTTGGCCCTTTTTCTGTAATCTCCTCTGGTGGAGCTGAGGGAAGCATTCAGCTGTGCTGCTTGCTCTGCAGTGCAGATGGAAGTCCTCAGTTCGAAGCCCCACCACCGGCCCCCACGCACATGCTGGCACACCTGGATAACAGCTCTACCTGTTTACAAATTACCCCAATTTTCTGCTTGATTCAGCAGTAACTGCTTACCCTCCCCCGTGATGTAATTAGGCCTTCAGAGTTCATGCGTGCCTATTATGATCTCTCTTGTGTTTTGTCTTTTTTTTTCTGTAGCCGTAATCATATATATATATATGTATTAAAATTTCTTATCAATTGTTCAGCTAAATTATGCACAGTGGGCCATGCTAGCCCTCCATTAACATAAAGTATGCTAAACAACGTGTTTTCTTTCTGATAATTATGCTCTAAAGTACCAACTGCTTATTCTAGTAAATTTACCTTCCTTCTAGTTGTTCGTATTTCTTCAAACTTTTAGCTGTCTTCATGGCAGGGCAAGTGCTCCTTCTGCTGTCAGTGAACCAGCCTAATTATCTTTCCTATTATCATCAGAACTTCCAGCTGCCTAATAGCCGGGCACTCAGTGTTGAAATGAACTATTACAGTCCATCCAAGATGATTGTTGTCTGATCACGTAAAGATCTTACCATCAGTCAAAACAAAATATTGCTTCCTAACCCCATCAAGGAGCTAATTGCGTGATGCATGTAACAGAGCTGTGGAGAGAAGGGTTTTGGAAAAGCCTGTCCGTGCCTTTAGCATCTATGCCAGCCTGGCTGCAGCTGTGAACTTTGCTTTGTCGGAGTGGGCAACAGTCAGCAAATGTTTGACAAAATCAAGCTGTAGGAGCAAAGATCTCCAAGCCCAGAGCCCCCTCTTTCATGGGCTCCTGAAAAGCAACAACCCCATCTGCAGACGTAAACAGCTGGATGAGAGTCCAGCTGTTGGAAAGCAGGTAACAACTGGGGTTAAGCCCAAGGAATGTTTCTAACAGGGGTTTTTTTGTTTTGTTTTGTTTAAAGCTTAATTTTGAAAAATGTGGCTTTTGTCTTCAGGTATTACTGGACACCTCAGACATGAATATCCTATTTAGGATTTTCTAAAGGTAATTCGCTTAACTTCCTACAGGCCTCGTGTAATGAAAAAAAAATACTCTTTGATACAGCGCCGTCAGCTTTTGAAGTGTTACATAGCTTACGTGGCTAAAAATAGGTAAAGCAATTCTTTGGAAAACTGTTAAAAGCAATGGGTTTCATTTTACCTTAGATAAGGGGTGAGTAACAACCTTAAGAAACTAGAACAATCTGTTTCTTTCTTTGCCCACAAGATCAAAACAGACATTATCTTCAAGATATGAGCGTTGTTGGGTTTTTTTTCGGTGGTGAATGAGCCAATGGAAATATTATTGTTCTTCATTATTTTTTTCTACCCAGAACAGGAATATCTGACCATAGAGAGTGTTAGTGATATTTAAAGGTACTCATTATCTCCTAGAAACTGCCCTACAGCACCATCTCAGCAAAACTTCGGGCTAGGAAAGTCTTTTTTTTTGGTCCTCATTGTATTCCTCTGAAACCTCTTTTTATTCAGAAAAAAAGCAATTTTCAAAGCAGAGGGGTAGAGTTGTTTATAGTACACAGCCTTGGACTTTTAATGAATGTTCACACGATTTGAGGAGAAAATAGTGTGCAACACACTGGAAATTACATGCACTTTCAGAAGAAAGAAATCTAGATCAGAAAGAAGCACCAAAAAAGCAACCAAAACAATGTTTAGATTTTCATAAAGAATTATTTCGGACTACGTCAACAGTACCAGTGTAAGATTTATAGTGAGGCTCTCTCGGCCTTTTCACTTTCATGCAGTTGACTGAAACATTTTTAGCTTTTTATAAATTTAGGTCAAGATTTAATTTTCACTAGTTAGAACAAAAGCAGAGCTGTTCTAGCACAATGGCAGTTGCAGACGCAGGAGGCTGAATTGTACTCAAAACATCAGAAAATAATATGGGTGTCAATTTTTGAATATGTAAAGTTGTGTCAGCGTGTGAATGAAGATCCAATTCATTTTTATGAAACTTTAGACTAATTAGTTTTATAATTTGCACAGTAAGGTAATGTAAATGTATTGCTGCTGCTTGACTTTTTTCTTAATCCTTTGAGTGAATATTTAATCTTTTTTTATATATTAGAATTAAAGCAACTTGGAAGATATGAATAATTAATCTAATTATATGCCGATCACTTTAATTTCTTTAATGTTTTAGATAAAAAAAAAAACAACTTTACAAATTGGTTTAGGTTGGAAAACCCTTTTAGAGGATTTTGTATTTCATCAGTAAGTGCAATTTAGAGGATACAAGCTCTGGAAGTGCAACATTAAGTTTACTGTTATGCAAATGGCACAGTTAATCCGGGAGCTCCGGTGACCAGATTCTCAAGGTGTGTTTGATGAATTCATAACCTGAATTTCAGGAGTGAAATTTGCCAGTTAAGGAAAATGAGCAACCAAAGACCTTTAAAATACTGAAGCCTAGGAAAGGAAAATGTTGTAAAGAAGCAGTAATCTGCTTATTCACTATGTGGACTAAAGGACAACAACAAAAAAAAATTGGAGGAATGCATCTTACATCGTCTACATGGAACAAGGACTGTGTTTTGCAGGGTGGAGGATAGGAAACCAATGTCTGTGCAATGATGCTTCGGTGTAACTCTAATTATATACAGTATGAACATGAAGTTATGGATAAATCGAGAGCTATCTAGTTTGCATACATCTGAGCACGACATGCATATGGAGTGCTGACTGCTTAACTTGTGGAAAATATAAACCCTGTACAGATCATCACGAGTGTAGGAGTTTGTATCTGTCCTATTATGGTTGGCTATTTTTAGTGACATCCACAATCACTTCAAATTCCTTGTTGATTTGAAAAATTTCCATTTTTTTCTCCTTTAATGTGTACGTCGTCTTCTGTTTGTACAATTAGCAGCTTACAGCTAACTCCTTGGCTCTTTCCCTGCAGCCTGCTATTCCCCATTTTATGACTTTATCTTCTGGGTTTTTTGGTGGTTTGCTAAGGGAAATGAAAGTACTGATCATTACTGTAGAATTAAAAATAGCTTCTAACAGCTTAGCCCAAGATCCAAAAATAGGCTCTCTTCCGGCTTATCCTGTCAAAAATAGTGGGAACCCTAGTAAGGTAACATCTGTGAAAACCTCACTCTGGGATTGTATCTGCTTTTTCAGAATCTTTCCCTTATGTCTGCATAATGCAGTAATTTAAGTCAGATTGTTGATTTTTCTTGTTTCGGATACTTTGCCATTGAGTTTTCAGGAAAGGTCATTGGTCTTAGAGACTTATTTTCCCTTATGATGCTTCACTGTTTTATGATATATTTATATGTCATTGCTGAGGAAAAAGGACAGAGTAGCTATAGAAAATCTGTAGACAAATGCATGCTAATATAAATGTTGATCTTCCTGTGCATGAGATTTCCATATGTCTTACCTAGTTTGGTGTCCTAAGGACTAGGAATTTGCCATTCACAAGGACAAACGTAGACTTTCCATCCTGTGCTATTAATGTTGAGGCATCATGCTTGACTAGTGGAGAAGTGCAAAACGTATAGTGGTGGCCAACCCAGCTGGACAGACTGTGAAAGAAAATAAATACTTCTCAAACAGGAATACCTTTTTCTCACCTCGCTTGTCTGGTAATGGCTGTGACATCAGGCGTAAAGTGAAGAGGTAGGCACTGGCCTAAGTTTAGAGGGCTGGAAGTGCACTTCTTGAAGCCATACAAATATTTTGGTGGGAGTCGTCCATAGCAAAGTGAAGGGAGAAGAGAAGTGAGTGTCTGAGGACTTCTGAGGACCTGTCAGGGCACAGGCCCGTGATGACACGGAAGTTCTTCTGCACAAACATTGATTATGAAACTGCTTGTAGAAACTCTGGGTGTTTCTATGGTTTTGTCCATGGGGAGACTGAACTTCAAAAATATTTACCCAAAATGCTAGAAGCACCGCTGCAAGCTCCAGCGCTTCCTCTCTCCCACGTCTTTATTTTTCCTATGGTTTGACAAGTTTGCTTTTGTAGTTTCCCTCTGTTAGTACAACATATAAATAACATGGGCTTTGCAGAGGACTCTAAGGCACGACTGCTGTTTATTTTCAATTGTGAGATACACAGATGTAGACAAAAATGAATTCTGTGCTTATTTACTTTATTGTCTCATCAGTCAGCTGGGCCAGGATCCTTTTGCAACTCACTGCTTGCCATCTGAACCTGGGAGTCCTCCTGGTTTTGCTGGCCATTGAAACCAGCTGATGACACAACAGGAATTGTTCTATAACCCATCCTGTCACTGTCTATTGTACCCTTCTCTCAGTTTAGCAGGTTTCCTCTTTCATCTCCCACAGCTTTGCTTGCCTCTGTGAGCCTTCCTGCCTTATATTGCCCTCTTCAAACATCTGGTGTCATTGTTTAGTGCCTGGGAATTTTCCACTCTCCAAATGAAGTTCCCTGCAGGGAAAAATAGTTCTTAGCTTCATCATACCAGCCATTCAATCAAAGCACATTAGTTCAGATTAACACTATTATTTTCTCTGCCCTGGTAAGTTGGTGTTAAAGGCCTTATCAGCAACAGCAGATATGCAGAAGAGAGGTAGATAATTTTGTAAAGTAACAGCTTCCACATATCAAGAAATTCTCTGCATCATCATTTTAAATGAATGTATCAGAATTCCCACAAAAGCTTAAGAAAACAGTAAGCTATATGGCTGATATGACTTCTGATTCAATTCCATGGATCTCTAAAGGCGTGTCTGTGGAACTATGTCAAAGTCCACTCCTTTTAAATTCTGTAGGATTTTTTTTATGAAAAAATTGTGTCTAGTAGGTCTCCCTACAGCAGGTTAATGTTTGTGTATTGTCACCCTGACTGAACCCAGCATGGGAGCTGAAGTGGAGTAGAAATCAATGAAATAGCATTAGGATGCAATTGTCGCAAATTATCAGAGAAGAAAGGAGACAACTGTAATTCACGAGAAGTAACACTTTACCAGCTGCTCTCACTAAGCATTAGTTTAGTGTGTTTTCAATTTCAAGGCACTTTCTCTGGAAAACACTTGGTCCATAATGACCATTATTATCACCATCCTAAAATTTGTGGAATTTAACCTAAACAAATTCCTCAAAGCTTGCACTCAGTACCGATGTGCTCCATCCTGTTCATCCCCAGCTTCAGCGGCGCTTGTGCCATGAGGTTCATGCTCCGTTTTGTGAATATCGTGTCATTCCCAAAGAAAGCTGCTACGAGCTGCCGTACAAACACCCTGGGATCAGGCATCAGTGTCTCTGTGTGCCCTATTTCGCTCGTGGTGCCGGGCAGGACAAGGTCACTGCAGAATTTCTGTGCTGGCCCTTCTGTTTTATTGGCAGTCATCACACCCAAGGTTTTGTTACACCCCTGTGACAGCCATAACTGTGTGGTCACCTCTTGCCATCCGCAGTCCTTTTCACTGCCAGTATCTTAGATTTTACCCTTTCTTTGTCCTGTTCAATGTCAGGCAAATTACTGGTAGAACACAATATTACTTCTAAAACCAGACAAATATGACCTAACTGGAAAATACATTTTCCCCCCATGCATACTGGATATATATCTAAATTTTGTAGGTTACAGTGATAATCATCTCTCTGATGCAATGTAATATTTGCATTTTGTCATTCATCAATTTTTATTTTTTTTTTCAAGGGGATAGGATCACTCGAGGGGCTGGTTATGTCTTTCATTTCCTGGTTATCCAGTCAGCTCCTGCTCACGCCAGCAGGAATTGAAAGCTATTATCAATATTGAGAAGAGGATTTATGTGAGACAAGAATGGGATGTCAGTCAATCGCCTAATAGCAAAGCATTCATATCCCAATAACCACCTCACAACTATCAGGTTGTCCTGGGGCTCAGTAGGGGATCAAAGGCCAAATCACCACCAAAGCAGTATTAATCTCCATGCCAGGTCAGGATGGAAACCCGTGAGGAATGTGCCCGTGTTTAAGGGAATGTCTGAATAATGGTGAGAGTTTTCTTTGAGTGTGCTTTTGTTACAGCTCTGCTCTGAACAGTACACTCGAGTCAGTAGGTTTGCAAAACTGCACCAAAAGGGCATTTATGTATTGAAAGTAATATACAGATTGTTTTATGTCTGATTACAAGCTCTCCCTGTGCAGGAATGAGGTGAAGCCTAGTACTGTATCAGGAAGGCTGGGGTGAAGTCTGGTTCAGTGATCAAGTTACAAGACACTGAGACTGTAAAGCTGGGGATCAAGCAGTAAATTTGGTTATTTACAGTGTAGAAAAGGATAAGAATCACTGGCCGTGGTAAAAAGAAAGAGATGTGAGATTTGAAGAATTAGGGTGATAGGTAGGACTAAAGAAGCCAAGGAGCAGCCCAGATTGATGTGTGTGGGGGGTGATAAAGGAGCTTATGTGAAAATGTCATTGCCTCCCAGCTCCCTTTCCAGGCTGCTGCTTTTATGTCTGGGCAAACTTAACATCCATCTCCCCTGACATGAATAGGTATGGGGAGGTATCTCCACCTTCCTATCTGAATCTTACTCTTTTCTTTTAGGATTTCTCCCCTTTCTTCTCTCTCCCCATAAAAATCAGTTGTAATGTCTGCGTCCCCAGAGATCCAGTTTTAAAGGTCCTCCAGCTACAACTTTTGTTCCTTAAGACTTCTGATATTTGAAGAAGGCAGAACCTTGCCAAAATGGATCACCTTCATTTTATATAGTGCATGTCTGTGCATTACAAAATGCATGTGCAGTATCTCTGCATCACTTTCCACACTGCTATTGATTATTCTTGAGGATCTGATCACAGACCATTTGATTTAGGTTCCCTTTTTGAACATATAGCTTCTTTTATGAATCCAACTGTTTCCCATCACTTTCAGACAGGTTTCTTGTGGTTTTCCTTTATGAATGCTCCAATATATGCATGTACTTACCTTCCTATTGCTGGGGGAAAGTTTGCCTCTGCAAAGCCTTCGGAGTTTTTTGTTTGTAGCTTCTCTATTTGTTATAGCAGAAAATGTTATTCCTTACAAGATGAAATTTGATCCACTTCAGAGAAATGTGACTTTTCTAGGAAGTCATTACCTTTGAGTTAGTTGAGAACAGTAAGCCTTTAACATGGATAGGTGTGCAGGTATCATGTTTAGGTCACCTTAGCACAAACTGTGATGCAGAGCATTACAAGTCAGTCAGGAGCTATGAAGATTCTAACAGTTCGTAAAGTACGAGTATAACAAAGTGCTTGAAGATGGAATAATGACAGAGGCGAGGAAAGGAGTTTGTTTGGTTGAGAAATGTAGGAAATGTATTGAGAGGGAAGGAAATATGAGAAGTGTGGCTGTATACAAGGAAGTGAAATACATCTTCTTCCTATATGTTTCTGGCTGAACCCAAAATGATATCTGTGAAAGCTCTTGAAAAGTGAGTCCAAACATGTTTTAGACCCTACAGAGAACATGGAATGAGGGCTGCCATGTGCCAGTGTGTTAGACCTCAGAGCAGACTCAGCTGAGGCATGAGAAAGTCAAAAGAAAGTCCAAACTGACGTGTGAAGTTTGCAGAGAAACGCTGAAAGATTGATTTAGTAACAGATGTGTTCAAGAAGAAGATTAGAGAGAAGCAAATTTAGGAAGAAAATCCAAATATCAATATGCCTGCAGCTCTAGGAGTTTATATTAGGCTACTGAGAAGATTAATCAGATTTCAAAAAATCCAAAGGGTGTAATGCACGGCAGATTGTGCTGCACAGAATACAAACCATGCAGCACAATTTGCCCTTTTTTTTTTTGCGAAAAGCATAGTTATATATGCAAGTTATTTCCATTTTTCTGCTGCCTTCTTTTTAACCCATTTAATAACCTTTATGATCACAGTTCAGTCAAGTAGCAGCAACCATGCCAATAACAGCATTCCAGCTGGGTTAATGAATACACACATGATTTCGTGAAGGAATATATCTTTTTTGAACCAATTTCAACCTTTCCTACTTCAAGCTGTTTAATTACCAGATGTATTGGTTGGAAACAAACACCCATTTATGCGACATTAAAAGTTTAAACAAATTCCAGATGCAATTATTTTAGGCACCAAGTGTCTGTGATTGGTGTATGTGTAGGTAACGAATTAGTGGCACAGTTGATAAATGCCTTTCACAGAACAGATGCAAATAACCAGACTTCTGTGTTCTTTGAGTCTGCATGATAATAGGTTCTTTAAGCACCCTGCTAAGAATTAGGAAATTAGTCAAATGGGATCATATTTAGGTTGAGCTAATACTGCACAGCTGAATTTACCCACCATTATCTGTGGGCATAATTGGAGACAACTGTTTTTTGGACCAGCTGTGCAGGTCACAAAAGGATAATAATGGGGGCCCAGCCTTGCCATGTCAGATTGATAAATGTTTATAGCATTGTGTGACTGGAGGAGCTGCCTTTAAACAGGTACAATTTAGTATTTTTTTTTTTTTAAGCCTCCTAGAATTGAATATGCCAAATTAAACTGCTCATCAATTCTACATAGTGTGAGTTGGTGTAATTCACAGGGAGAAGAGAGAAAAGGTGTGCTAAGAGGAAAAGCATCTGAGTGGTGTCAGATAAAACTTTCCCACCACACAAAATCTATTTTACACCTCTCTGTTAGGTGTTTTTCCTGCTATTTTCTCACCTTTCCTTTCCCTGGGTGGGTAGGTTTACATCAATTTACGCTGATATTGTGGAACTTAAAGTGCCACTTCTGCACTTCTGGATTTGTCACTGGCTCTTTTTAGCATTTAGGCTTAATTTGTTTGTATAGCTCTTCTTGGTATTCTGACAAATATTTCTTTTAAATGTTACATCCAAATACAGGTCTTTACTACTGCTAACCTATAAATATGTTAACAGCTACACTATGTTTAGAAAATACAATGTGATATTAATGTGAAATGTATCTTAGCTGAATCCATTAGTCTCAAGCAGGTAGATAGAAAAGCACATTCTGATTTTAATTGCAAGGAATATGTTTCATACTAAATGTCTGTCCTATTTTTTACCCTCTATAAATGTGCTATTACGATTTACTTTTGTATGTCCTATGTATATACT
This sequence comes from Cephalopterus ornatus, assembly GCA_013396775.1. Lineage (NCBI taxonomy): Eukaryota > Metazoa > Chordata > Aves > Passeriformes > Cotingidae > Cephalopterus > Cephalopterus ornatus. The sequence continues at coordinate 1,011,479 of VZRE01015039.1, read as the reverse complement.
CTAAATTACACTTTCTTTAACTGAATTCATTATTTACGATGAAAAACAGAGAACCTTAATTATCTTAACTAGGTGCCACTGAGGTTTAAATTATCTAAATAAAATGTAGTTTCTGCTGAGTGCTCTCCTTGTACTGTCCTTGTAGCATCGACCTGGATTTAGCTGTTCCCATAACAGAAAGGGGGAGAGGTGAGAGATCTAAAAGGTTTCATTTTATTTAAAAAAACCCACATTTGAATGGTGCTTCTGCTAGTTTTCCTAAACATCTTCAGTAATGGCCAAAAGGAATTGTGGAGCCCACAGCAGACTGCGAGGTGACCGCCAGCAGCTCAGCTTTGGTGCGTCGGCTCCGCTCTCACTCTGCTGGGCTTCTGAGTTTGGGTCTTGGCCCCCAAGTCCTGGAAAAATAGAGGGATTTAAAAGACAAGGCAAATCTTTGCCTACTGATGGCGCAGTCTGGCTGGGAGGTGACTTTTTGTCACGGGAGGAGCTGTGGGCTCTCCTAAAAAACCTCGTGGTGGCAGAGAGGAGACTGCTGCTGTCTCTGGCTTCTGCCATTTGTGTGCCATGCAGCCGGGTGGGGCTGTGCATTTCGGGTAGCCAAGGTGGGGACTCTGTCCGAGGGCACGCTTTGATTTCACAAGGGGGGGGAAATCGAGGCAACTGATCAGTGTATGAGCAGCAGCTCCAGGAGCCTGGTGTCTGAAACCATCCTTCAGGCGCGTGTCAAGTGGTTGTGGCTCCACTCCTCAAGCGACGCGCTCCACCGGGACTCCTTGCGTGAGGAAAGTGTTCAATTTTCAGCTCATTATTGGCACACTCCACGCACAAACTATCTAAAGTGTATAAATGGATTGCCTGAAGAGTGTTTTATTATCGAAGTAATTGCTGTATTTTCTAGATTAACATTTGTTAGTGGAGTAGAATGAAATCATTGCTGGTTATCTTATCTGTGAGGGAAATTTTATCTTTCTCAGGCCTCCGATATTCATGAGCACAGCAGATGCTGATAACACCAGCTATCCTCAGGTTTTCAGTCTCCAGAGCAAAATGATCTTCCTTTCTCTGCTCAAGTCGGCACTGTAGAACTTCCTCTGGGATCTGACTTTTCTGAAAGACATCAGAAAAGATCCTCTAGAGTCAGAATTAGTATTTCTACCAAAATCCAAATCAGTTTTTTAGTCTGTTCCTTTCCAAATTAGAGATGTTTCTTGATGCTGTGGGAAGGAGGAAGGGAAGACAACAGTTGTAAAATGTTTTTATTGAAACTTAAAGGCAATTATTTCTGAATTCCCATTTCCTTAATTAAAAGTGTCACCGATTTGTATTTAATCAGCACTTAACAAGCCTTATTGTGAAGGGAAAGAGCTAAACAATGTCTGTAATAGACTGGGAGGGTTAGCTGAACTTTGTTTAAATATAAAGGGAGTAGTGCATCTGCTGAAGAACTAAGCCCTTTCAAAGTTTAGGACACTCACTAGCACCACAGAGCATAAATCACAGTGCAAACTGTGTGATTATACCCTGCAGGGAAATAGACTGTGTGTTTATGGGGCTCTTCACCAAGCACTTAGGAATAATCTGATATAAAGCAGCAGGGGAGGAGAGTAATGACAACTTCAAATTAGTTTAATGAATGTTTACATTAAAAAAGGCTTTTCTACAAACCTGAAAACACAAAGTGACAGTTTCCTCTCCAGACAAAAGAAACCCCTCCACTTTTCCTTAAAGGACTGGCAATGGGGAAGACATCGTAAATTTAACTCTTTCAGTGTGGTGGATCGTTGCATCTTTATATTCAGTGTTTTGCTGTCATTACATTGAGAGTTGCTGGCAACCCAATTATAAACATCAGGATCTCGTTGGTAGCTCATCTATTTTAAATCACACTGATCTCAGAGGAAAAAAAAATTGTTGAGATTTCATTCTCATAAAAGAACAAACATCTTCTTCCAATGAACTCTGTCAGGCTGGTCTGGAAAAAATGCTTAATGTGTCTTTGGCCATGTTCATTCAATAGGTTGATGTGGGGTTTGAGAGTTCCTTTTTGCTTCAAGCAATAGGTAATGAGCTTATATTACAAAAAAAGGAGGGGTGGGCAAAAAAAAAAGGTAGAAAATAATGCAGTACTTGTACTTTTCTTCTTAGGCTGAAGGTAAATAATGTGTCAAAATTCACACACGAACAAGATGTCATTATATATGCTGAATGTATCTGAAAAATTACTGTGCACTTCAGCTCTGGCATTGCAGCATTTTTCATTGCAGCCACATGCATTCACGTCACATTTTTAAGCCTAGTTTTGTGAGGCATTTCAAATTGCATCAAGTGGAAACTTGGTTTTCCTCTTTCCAGAGTAGATGTGAAGCTTTCCACTAAGAATTCTGCAAATGAGTAAGTATATTGAAAAAGGGAAAAAAATCAGACAACAATTTTTATACCTCAGATATGGGTTAGAAATAGAAGGTTGGAGGTAGGTTAGAAGATAACTTCCAGTGTTTTGAAACTTCCTCAGCAGTTATCTGTGTGTGAAATAGGTCTGGTCAGATATTTACTGAAATATTTTTGGCTTTTGTCCAAGGATGTGAAAAATGAATAACAAATAAAGTACCAGTTTTTATTAAGGAACATGTGTGTTTCTTAAGCAGCCATGGGAAGCCCTGATTTCAGCCACTAGTTTGTCAAGTGCTGTTTATACTGGGGGTTTTCTTGATACAGTATGCAACCCACAACAAAGCTTGTTCTGTGATGCTTTCATATGAAATAAAATGAAGTTTATTTGTGTATGTGTCACACAGACGTAATAAGTCATCTGTGATCCGAATGCTTCATAGTTATTGCAAATGCCCTTGAGATTGGGATAGACTTTGCGCTCTCACAGGTTGGAAAGAAGGGAGTGTGTTCTTCTTGAGAAATAAGTACAACCCGTAGTAGAGGTTCTGCAGCAGCTTTTCTGTTTATCCTGTGCTCGGTGTGATGTGGAATGTCTTTAAAGCAGACCAGATACAGTGCAAGTGAGGAAATCAATAGGGCTTCTGGAATGAAGAGTGACTGACGTTTGTAAAGTGGTTAGAAAATGCTGCAAACTATTAGAAAAAAAGGCGTCAATAAAGTGTGTCATTTCAAAAGAAGGATTAAAAGAGAATGATTGAGGCTGGATGATGCGAACTGGGAAGCCTGGGAGTCCCTCAGGTTGCAGAGTGCTGACTGTGGGATACGGTCAGTGGAATAACAACAGTTTCTGCATGGGTGGGAGGTGCCATGGAATCATTTCTTATGTTCCCAAGCTGTGTTTCTTGCTTTGTCCATGCTATTGCATGTTACAACCTGTTTCAATCAGCCAAGCCTGTGGTTACTGTAATAGAGCTCCTCCTGTTCGGTCTGTGCAAATATGAAGGCATTTTACTGAGTTTTTAAGTTTTACAGAGAAAGTGTTTTCCTCTGGGAAGCATAGTAAGAGCACACTAGAAAACCATCAATCTCTCTGGGAATTTTCTGCACTACTTTTTGTAGTTCTGCGGAAAAGCAACCTTGTCCATTGTACTGGTGGGTTGGGATAAGACACCCAGGATGAGCACGCTGCAGGTGAATGCTGTGCACTTTTACGTTTTTTCCAGTGAATTACTGTGTACCCTGGTTTAAATCTTCCAAAATTAGAGCCTGATTTTCAAAGAAGCAGAGCATCCATGCTGTCACCTATAATCAGCTGAATCTGTGAAAGCAAGTCTTAAAATCACTGCTTTTACAGAATATTTCTGTGTTCTTTAGAGGAAGTACCGTGCTTTCATATATATTGCTTTTATTGCAGTCGTGCCTTCAGCCATCAAGTGAATCTGACTGAGAAAAATACTTAAACACTGACTGAGTCAGGGTCATAGTACATGGAATTCCCTTTCTAAGCAGTAACTCTCTGGACTGTAGCTCAAACCGTCTCAAAAGAGTAAATGGCAAAAGTTGCTTTTTTTTCAATTTAACTTGGAGGGATTTCCAGTACCTTTGATGCTGGAAAGCCCGTGGACCCCCTATACAGACCAGGAAAAACTGCATTTATACAAAGTTGTGTAAACATTAGTCTCTAAAGTTTGCTATTAGGTACAGACACAGGAGCTCTAACCTCAGAAGACAAAACTCCTTCTCCTGCAGGTGTGGTCAGGAATGTGATGTGACCCTGTCTTCTTGTCCTCTGCTCTGGGATACCTCCAGCTCAGGGTATGTTAAATCATAAGCCTTGTAACAAAAACTTAGCCCAGTCAGCCCCGGAGTATAGATTTACCTGGAGGGCTCCAGGTGGTCTGGGCAGGTGACCAGAGTGTGCTGCGGCAGCCAGAGCAAAGGGCTGCTGGCAGGAGTCTGCACCCTGATATAAATAACACATCGTCTGAATGCTGAGCTCTGCTTTTCCCACCTCCTCCCAGTAAATTTGATTTCGGGATACTCTCCGGAAAGGGAAAACCCTAGTCAGCAATAATCAATCAATTTACTTCACGTGGCCAAAGATAAAGCTTCACAAAATAGAATGTGGTTTAAAACCCCTTTGCCAGGCTTCTCTGTTCAGGTGTACCTGGCCCAATTTGCCCTCCTGAAGCAATACCAAGATGCAGAAAAGCTCGTGTAAAGCAGTAGGTAGAAAACCCACTGTGTTTCCAATAGGGAGGACAAAGTTTCTCAGGAATGCAGGGCTTACGGAGGAGTCACTGGGGAAAATTAATGTTTAATTATAGCTGCATTTGAATAGGGATAGAAAAATTATGTTTGGCACACATCTCCATTTAATAATTTTGCTGTAAAACTATCACAACACCCTCCTGTGGTTTCCCAGCTGTATATGTGTGACCCTGCAAAGACAAATTCAAAGACATGTAATGTGATGCCTGTTACCAGGCTTGCAAATTGTGAAGATGTGCAGTTTGTGCTGCTGTTTGCTCTGCCCTATATCCAGCGCTAAGGGAGAAGCGATTGCCTCTCTAAAGTTTTTTTGGTGGCTCTCTCCCTTCCTTGCCATTGATAATGGTGTAACAGAAATTCCTTGAACCATTTCATCTTCCTTGAAAAAGAAAGCACTGTTTTCTCCTTTAAAATAAGTTTAAATAAAAGAAATATGATTCTCTCTCTTAACTGATGTGCTCCAGCCTGGATACCTCCACTTTAATATTAGTTACCAATGTACCTAAGGTAAGAGCTGGGCTTCCTGGCACCTTCCAGCCAAGGGAAAGTGGTATGTCAGGCACCCAAGAAAATCAGAATTGCTCGCCAGAGGTGGGCCTCTTCCCTTTTTCCACCAGAGGCCTCACTGGTGTGCAGGATCTGAAACCAGGCCCCCCTGGTAGATGCCAAAGAGTAGGTGGGACAAGTGGTAGTCTTTACACATAATTCAATTTGCTGTGGGCTTGACTGGGGAGAGGATTTTGTTCCATGTGTTAAGCTTTTCATGTTTCACGTTGATTTTTATTTATAGTTTTGTTTTAACAGATGAAACTCATGGCAAGATAAATAGCTACCCTAGGAATTTTGTCAGTGATGCTTCGAGATGCTTACGAAGGATGAGAACTGTTGCATTAGGGATGGAAAAGTTTGATATTCAAATAGTGTCCAGATTAAATGGTTTTTTTACCCCACTATTTCTTGTCTGAGTGAAGTGCCTGAAGTAAGCAATGAATATTTGAAATGCAGGCACAAGCAACTGATAAGAAAAATACAATTACAGCTAGCCCTAAAGATACTGCACTTAAAGGAGGATCACACTTATGTGCATTTAGAAGACAATATTAATAAAACACTTAAAATAACTTCTTATTAGGGAATTAGGCTGTTATTTTTTAATGAAACTCTGGGGCCACTTTATCCAGACAGTGTAACATTTTATTCATATAATAGAAATCCAGATAAAACAATCACTTTTCTTCAGTAACTGGAAGCTGTGAATTTTAAGAATCACATTAATAGTTTTAGATAACTAGAAAAGTAGATTAAAATAAAGTACCAAACTTTCCATTTAGGAACTAAAAAGCCATCCCAGTTCAAAGGTCCCCCTGCTCCCTGTGCCAGCAGTGTCTTGGGACAGCCGTGCTCACCAGGGCTCTGTCCTGTCCCTCTGAGCCCATGGGGCCGCAGCCAAATCCCAAATCCCTCACCAAATCCCACTCCCAGTCCAGTCCTATCTCTGTCCTGCCCCACAGTGGTCTAAGCCTTCCCATATTGATGGGGATGTGGCAGGATTGACCCCGGCTTTCCTCCCAGCCTGGGCAGGGTGTGGGAGCTGAGCCTACAGTGCTCACAGCCCGTTCCTGCTTCTCCCTAGATTTGTAATTTTTCTCTGCTTGTTCCCTTTTTCTTGATCCTTGTTTTCCACACTCCCAGGAGGAGGATGGAGACTCGTCGCCATGGGGCTGCAGTCTGCCCTCAACTCACTCTGGGATTTAACCATCCATTCACTTGGCTAGATCTTAAAACCCTTATTTTTTAAGTCAACTCTGTGGTTGTACTTTATTTCTGACTGTTTGAAGCAGTTTTTGACCCTGTTTTCCCCACTTGTGGTAACAGAGATTATTATGCCCTTTTTTTTGTTACCGTGGTATAAACGAGTGTGATCAAGAAATTTAATCAGATTTCCAAACTCTTTCAGCTGAAAAATTAATTAAAAGAAAAAAAAAAATCGTAGCTTAGAGTTTTCCCAAACCGTTTGATGTTGATTGGAGATACTGCTCAGAACTTAAAGGTTATGCTTGACTTCATTAAAACCAATATTTAATGTCACTTTACAAAGTGTCCCTGTGAAAACCACACTCGTTGTAGAAGGAAAATGCATCAGCATTTGAGCTTTGGGGATTTTTTTCACAGTTTCTATGCAGTAGGTTGGGTAGCTCCTGGTTGCCATATGCATTTCTTTAAAACTGTGTTTATTGCAAATTATGACTTTATTCTTCTGAAAAAATATGGTGTGTGAATGCAAAACTTCTCAGTGCAGAAGTCTTTGGGAATTCAGTAGGAATATTGCCCAAAGCACTGTTGTTATTTGTTCACCATCATTGGGAGGTTTTGCTGCTCTGACTTTGGTACATACCTCAACAATACTTCCTTTCATTTTTGTGTAATGTGACAGTAAATTTCTCCGTACTGTAATTGGGTGGGTTTCAGTTGCTTTTGATTTGCATTTTCATAGAAAGAAGCACTAAACCCTAAATAAGCCTTACCCCAGGAGCCCACCCTTGCTCTCTCTGTGGGATTTACGTTGGTTAACCACTCAGTGCTGTTATAAAACACCACATCTACAACATCATCATTTGTGAGCTACTTTGTGGTGGGAGAACATGAGAGAAACACACGGAGGGGTTCTAAAACGTGGATATAGAAGACGTTATGTCATTGTTCTCCAACCCTGGAAATCCTGCACCCTCATTTTTCTTTATAGCGTGACAAATAAAGTTCCAAAGGAAACAGCAAATAGTGCACTCCAAAATCTTCACAGTTCCTGTGGGAGGCAGGGGAGTTATGTGCATACACACCTCTTATTTGTATCGGCATCTTTCTTTCATGTTTGCAAATCTGGAGGTTAAGCCCCTGTGTTTATACGCTCCACCAGATAATTAGAAGCTGAGCATTGAAAGCACAGCCATTGTTGCCTCCAGAAGGAAGTAATTAGCTGATTTTATTTAAAATTCTATTTTCCTTTTCTTTCCTCTGAAGCCTTCAAAGATTTGCTGTGGGAGTGGCAGTTGAGGTAAGGGTACCCAAAACATTAGTTCTAACACAAACAGGAGAGTAGCAGCTTCGCAGAGGAAGTGGTTGTGTGTTCTTGGCCTTGTGCTGTGGGTTTATTCTTTTTCCATGGCCGAGCTCTTTCATTTTCTGTTGTTGCCAACATCTATTTCTTGAGACAGATGAGATCCACAGACCTACCTGCACCATCCAGCAAAACTGCATTTTAAACCCTACTTTACATTGGGCATAGAAATTTGTGGATGGAGGGAGGGAGAACACTGCTGAGAGCAGTCGTGCCCTTTCTTTTCTCCTTGTTATTTTTTTTTTTTTTTTCCATTTTGGGCCTGACATGCTGCTTTGCCAAGACCACAGTTACTTGTTTGTGTAAGAAATAACATCTAAATGGAGCAATTGATTTGTAGTTATCACACAAATTTGTTTTATGGTATTACAAATGACTTTAGGGCCATCAACACAGTAAGTGCTATATTAGCAGCTTCAGCTGCTTGCCAAAACCTGCTACAAAATTTGAATAGAGGCAATAAATTGATGCTCCTTACTAGTTTTTCCTGTTGTCTGTGGTGTACCTGTCCAGTGGATAAATGGATGGCATATTGTCAATCTGTGTATATCAGGAAGACAAAATACTGTGTTTTTTACCCACTCTTCTGTTTATCCATCCCTGTCTCTCACTCCCTATCTGCCATCTCTAGCACATGGAGCAGCAATTCACCACTCATCAGCTGTGAGCAATAAGATACAACTGTATCAACAACCTGTGTTGCTGAACTTCAGATATCCCAGACTATGTGGGTACCAGCTTGCCATTTCCTGTGGCATGAAGTTTATTTATGTGCAGGTTCAGCAAAAATCTGAATTAAAAGCCACATTTGGCCTAAGAGTGGAAAGACATAAGCAGCAGTCAAACCATGAGCACAAGGCTGGATGAGGATCTCTTCATACACGGTTGTTTTCAGGGTACTGCAGAAGGGTCTTTTCCCTCAGGACTGCCTGCAGAGTCCTAGAAACCCTGGTGGGAAAGGAAATTTATTGGAGGTTTTCTGCTGTAGTCAAATCTCTTCAGAGCCTGCCCTGACTGCTGAACTCCAGAAGTTTTTGGATAGGTCTCCTGGCAGGGTGGCCCCAGGGGTGCAGAAAGGAGTCAAGAGCACCCAAGAGGCACTTGACCTCTCTCTGAATTTAGTTAATCCCCTGGGATTGTGGGGGTCCAAAGGGTGAATTTCCCAACTGTTTTGTCTGTGCTCTCTGTGCCGGCTGCTCCTGTGGGATGCAGCTGTGGGCTGTTCTTGGTGGGGGCGAGAACTGTCAGGAGGGATGATCTTTGCGTTTTACCCTAGAAGTTGAAGTTGCTAACTTTAGCCAAACAGTGGTTAATCTTTCCAAAAGGGTAGATTTATAGCCTGGCTTCTAAGCATTTGAATTCATTGTTACAGCTAATGGACATCTCATATTGTCTTAAATCACTGGCTCCTCAGCGTGCCAAATAGTAATAGAAACCTTAGAGCTGCCCTAATTTGGCACCTATGTTTCAAATCACTTGCCAAAGGAACTTAGAGGGGGGAAGAAAGATCAATTGAAATGTTTTTCTGAGTGCTTTCTCTGTGAAATGCTTTGCAGGGCTTGAACTCCTGAATATCCTATTCAATCTGTGGCACTTATATTAAGTTCCTGCTTCCTGCTGCATGGGGGCTTTTCCACATTAAATGAATTAGTCTGATTTACCATAGAGGGAGATACATATCGATTTGGTAAGCAAATGAAAAAAACATGTTGTAGACAGCCTGAATTTCTTCCCGTATGACACCAGTGCTGTTACATGTAATGAAATAGTTGGCTCTGTTAATGATCTCCTGTAGGAGTTGTCGCTGTGTGAGGTATGGCCAGTGACTTTACACGGTGTGATTTGTGGATGTATCTTTACATTTACATAAGCAACCTCCTCCTCCTCCTCCTGCTTGTGCCAGTGGCACATTCACAGTGCATCTCGTTTCCTATTGTGTGAGAAATTAATGTGGAGCTCCTTAAGGGTTGAGGGAAGGACCTGCTGCCTGAGCGTGGCACACGGATCTCGGTGGAACCAAGAGGTAAAATCCCGTGACTCTTGGTTTCCAAATGTTGAAACCTCCTGATCCTGTCCAGGAAGATCACCTTGCATTGAGGCAGCTGCTGTAGAGAAGGGTGGAAGGGCTCTGCCTGCTCTTTGTGAGACTCATTCATTCAGTCATTGCACCTGCCTTCGCACCAGTGCAGCTTACATGCTACAAACCCACAAATTTTGGCCTATTTCGTGATAACAGGCACAAGGATTTTAATGCCAAAAGTAAAGTCTGGAGAGTTTAGGATCTAATGAGATAACCTGAAAAATTTTTCAGGAAACCCGTGGTTGTCTTGCCCAGCACTCATTCTTTGATGGCACAGACTTTTTCCTATTTAAGAAAGACCTTTTCTTTGTTCTAGGAAAATACCAAGGTGATCATTGCACTGTATAGCAGATTTTTCTCTTGGAAAAACTGTCTTGCACATGATTAACTTTATGGTACATAATAGAGAGAAAGCTGCAAGGTGATGGTTAATGGCATTTGAAAAGCCATTGTTAACCTCAGCTTATAGAGATTTACAGGGATTGCTTAATATAATCAATATGCTGATTGCATTGTAATAAATAAGTGTTTATGAATATCAATTCTTCAGAGGAATAGGGAAATATTTAATATATGTATTCCTTCTACCTCCCTCTTCCATGTTTATAAAAATGGGTTCATTTAGCAAGTAATTTTTCTACTGAAAAATAGGGGGTTTTTTTCTCTTGAATAAAAGTTTTCTCAATATAGTTTGTGACTATGGATCTATATGTACACACAGGCATGTGTGTGTTTGTATATATCTATATATTTTTGTATATGTAGTTCACTTCCCACAGCATTTTTTAATGATTGTGCAGGTGGCTGAATAGAGCAAAGACGAGCGATAAAATGATGTGGGGGAAAAAAAGCAAGTGTGACACACCGGGGAAAACAACGAAAGGACATGAACACTGGAAAAAAAAATGAAATAAAATAAAAAGAGAACCAGAAGCATCAGGAGTGAAGTGGTTAAGGAGGCTGCCACAGCAGGAAGCGGGTATAACTCTGTTTGCAGGGTGCTCATGGGAACCGAATTGGAAAGTGTTGTGGTAAAAGTGTGTGGAAAAAAAAGAAAAAAAGAAAAAGAAACAAGAAAGAAACATGAATTGAGCTATAAATATCTGGTTTTCTTTGAAGTTTTGTGACCAGCAATTAATGTTACTGGAAATCTCATAAGGAGTTGTTGTTTTATAAACTCTGGTTTGGCTGAGTGAGGCAAGGTAAAGAGAATATGAGCTCATCCTCAAAGGCAGAATGGGTACACTGATTTTTAAGCTCCTGTGACAGGTACAGACTAAGTGCAGAATAAAGCCTTGTGTTCCTTTCCTCTGCAGGGGATGCTGGCTACAGAAGTGGATTTAAAATGACATAAAGTAAAGAAAGGTATATCTGTAAGGACAGGGTCTATATGTCACGTGTCCTGTCAGTGGACATGAGAGAGGAACATTTTTATTCCGATTTTGGCCACACTCTCAAAATCAGACCTCTTAGAAGAAATTAACTCTAGAACAGCAGGCTGTGGTCTAACGTGTTTATCTGAGATTAAAAATCCAATAATGAGTAGTAGTTCAATAAGTGGACTTGAAGGTCACAAATTATTTTTTGGGATTTATCTGTAAATAAAAAGATTATTATTTTCCCTAAAAAAGCCCAATATAGCGTTAAGAATTTTAATTTTTTTCCCAGTGAATACTTAGCTGCTATATTCAAGTTAGTTGCCGTATTGCTCCTGTAAGAGAGAGATGTCATTATCAGTGAATACGATCATATTAAAAGTCTACTTAAAGCTGGTGGATTCTAAAGAAATAAGTGTAATTTCCATATGAAGCAATTTAGGTGGCTCTCTTTTGTAGTTGGTCATTTTGGTGGCTTCCATTTATCGAACAGATTTTGTCTCAAAGCCTTTTACAAACTTAAAGATGCGCGTTCTCAAAGTGTGTGCTGAGATGTGCGTGTTTAACTCAGGAGTGCAACTAGAACAGCGCAGCTTTCAGGATTAGTGTCTCAAATACATCTTTCCCATGGGCAGTAGAGTGTTTTCAGCATCTCTTTTGGCTTGATACCTGTCCATCCTAGATTTCCTGGACAGGGAGGACAGCTTGTACTATGGGATGTGATGTGGCATCATGATCTTGGTCCCTCCTGAGGGTTTTTTCCCCATCTCTGGATACTCATGTGTAAAGAAGTAGGTAGGAGGCATGGAGAATAAGCACATCTTGGTGTCCCTTGATCAGAGGAGACCAGCATCCCTGGGAGAAACTGTGGCCAGCTGCACAGCCCCTTTACTGCAAATAATTCAGATTTACAAAGTCTCCATAGGAACATCCTCTACAGATCCATTGCGGGCCTATGGAGCAGGCAGGGTTGTGCAGCTTGGACATCTACATATCAACCAGTCCCCTGATGGAGCGATACAGAAGAACTTCGCTTGGAAAACCTGAAAGAACGGCCCTCCTCCACTTCTGGCCTTGCAGAAAGACCCAAGGCCTTGCACTGTGCTATTTAATATACCCATTCTGCCAAGGTAAGTTGTGATTCAGGAGGTGAAACCCTTTAGATCAGGTTTTATCTGTTTATTGGTGGTGTGAAGTGCAGCTGCAGCTGAGGACGTGGCTGCTGGGGTTTTTGTTGTGCAATTTTTTTGAATTGGCTGCACAACTGTCAGCATCGTGTCCGGGTGAGTTTCTTCCTCCAGTGCTCGTATTATTTGCTCTGGGGGCCCTTGTCAGCTCACATTCAGCTTGTTTGCAGACAAAAACTACCGGCAGGGAATGAGCTGTGATTGAAATTGAGATGCCGAGCTACTGTACAGGCTCTCAGTGAGACACGGCTGCTTTGTATACAAGTGTCTGAGCTCTCTGGGACTGACTTTACTGCTGTTTAAATAAAACCCAGTTCTGATTGGTTTACTGAAAAGCTCTGCCTACCCTCAAGGCCCTGTTTTGCACTCAGATTATTAAAAAATTAGCTGGAGGCTGTGTTTGGAGTTTAATTCACTCCATCACTTTGCTTCATACATAGACGTGTTTCTCCCTACAGCTGCAATCTGCGAGAAGTAGCTTTAGAGCTGAGACATGCCGTGGTCTCACCGAATCAGCCTGAAATATGTGAAGACAGTAGATTTTAATCAAACTTCAGGAGAGTGAGAGAGAGAACTCTTCGAGTCGATTTTTAGGTTCATTTTCACCAGGGTATAGTTCAATGCTGGAAAACAGAACCAAGGGAAGGAAAAGCAGCTCAGGACTTTGTTCTAAACACAGCTGTCCTGTGGCATGTCATTAAATATAATAATTCTTCCACTGCTCTCTGCTTTCAGCAAAAGAAATCTTTAGAAGTCTTTGAGAGAGAGAGGAATTTGTATGGATTAAAGCCACTGGGATCATCACAGTTGCCTTTGCTGTGCCAGATTTCTACCCTCTGTTATTGTCTTTTCTTGTGTGTTTTTTTTTTTCTTACCACATCACTTCTACCACAACATTGTACTACTGACTTGTAAATGAAATGTATATTAGAATGAATCATCAGGACAGAAAAGTCCTAGGCTTTTTTGAATGTACCACTAAGCACCTTATCTGCATCTAAATATCTTTACAAATCTGAGTCTTAGTGAGAAACTTAATGCTGCTTTATTCTGGCAAGCCCAGGATATAAATGCCCAGCACTCAAACTTTACTTTTGATTGAGTTTGTACACTCATGCAAATGCCTTACACTGCCCTTAGGAAAGTGCTCATTTGATTTTCAGGCGAAAGATTGTTCAGCTCCAGTATTGGTTTGAGAAGCAGCATGTTAAAAGAGGAAGAGGGCTTCAGAGCCACACCAGGCTCCCAGTAAGGCCACGCAGAAAAATATAATTCACATTAAATGTGATATTGTTTTATTTAAATCGAGAAAATGAAGCTATATTAGCAGAAAAAAAACCTGTGTTTTTTTATTTTTTATTCAGCTGTTTAGTTGTCTGTGCAGGTTTTGATATGTCATTGACAAAAATTAGACTGTAAATATTCAAGCATTGTTTCAGAAAAAAACACACACATTTCTTCGCAGAAATCCTGTGGTATGATGACTGCAAATTTCGTATGAAACAGTATTTGCATCAAGGAAATTTTGCTGTTTTTTCTGTCCACATCACTGATACTATCATGCTGAAAACATCATTGTAGAAATTACTTGAGATTACGATAAGCTTGATACGTTTGTGAAAAGAATTATATGATGTGGTGTCTTGCAATAACACGGATATGAGACTTGATGGTCCAGGAAGTCTCCTTCACATTTCCATGTCTTCAGCACAAAAAAAAAAGGTGTTTGTTTTGTTAATCGTTAGGTAGCTAATCCAACTCAGCTATTTTGATTTCTAATCCTATCAGGGACAAGGCTCTCTTTACGCTGGAAAACAAATCTCAACAGAAAATGCACCTCAGTTGGCACTGAGAACAAAGCTTCAGACTAATTGAATTCCAAGAAATGTTAATACTATTTTTCTTCTGTTCTTGCAGAACAATATCTTAATTCTTGATGCTTGTCTTTGGTTATACTCTTTGTGGCTAATGCTGAGCTTATGGGAGATTTGATGGCATAATGGCAGCGTTCCTTCATGACAGATCATATTTGTATCTGGCCCTAAAGCTGGTCTGTCACAGCAACTGAAGGCAGAAGGGCCCAGCAATTAGTACTTTTTCTAAGTAATAAATTAGTTCATCCAGTTCTGTGCACGATATTGTCATTATGTGGTGGAAAATAGAAGCCATACTTTGGTTTCTGGTGGGCTGCAGTGGTATAATGAGCACTACGGGTGTTTTAATAGCCTTTGTTTGCATTTGGAAAAACATAACGCTCTCCCACTGAGAACCAGAAATCTTCTTGTGCTCTCGTGAACATGACATTCCAAAATGCAGTGTGAAGAGATTTAGATCTTGGCAAGGAGGAGGCATTTCACAATGTGCCACCACTATCCCAAGAAGAAAGGAACAGTGCTAGTCCTGAAAACTTGCTCAGAAGTGTTCAAATCTATTTGAAGGCATTTTCTGAGCAAAAGGTAATCGATGTATGGCTTGCCTTTCAAAAGCTATTTGTAAGTGCTGACTGGCTCATTTGTCCTTGGTGCAGCAGAATAAAACCCATTCAGACTTGTGATAAATGGAGAGTGATCGGGATCCCCCAGACATGTTTGTGTGATTGAGATCATGACAGCTGAGGATGCAGTTCCTATATCTCATATTCTTCAGATATCAGAGTTAGTGACAGGCTGTGGAACTGCAGTAAAGTGTGTGCCAAGAAAATATCCAAGTGGCTTAACAATTAACTCTGGTGAACCTGCTGTGGTGAGGTGTGCTCCTCAGACCCATGGAGTCATCACTCCACCTTCTCTTCTTCGTGTGTGATAGAGTATGTTAAGTCTGTGGGCCAAGAGAACAGAGCCACAGGTAATGCTTGGGAGAAAAAACGTGGGTTGAGCTGCTTAATAGACACTTGGATTGTCACCCTCCTCTAAAAGGAAGAAACGTCTTTAATTAAAGTTAATGAAGATTGTCCTTCAATTCCCAGATGGCAAAAAGGGAATATGAGTTCATGATTGTGCTCCTTTGCATGGCCATCACTATTTAGTTATAAACACAGCTTAGAACTGTAACTCCTGCAGTCTGGTGTGCTGTGTTCTGTACCAGGAGCAGCGTGTGTTTTATTCCAAAGGAACTACAGAAATGAACCCTTCAGCTCAGAGAGCACTGCAATTGTAAAGCCCTTATAACAGCAAAGGTTTTAGTCTCATTAAGAGAACACTCACAGTTTTATTTGTGTAGAAATATAGTTAATAACTACGTATCATGTATGGGAGAAATTAATTACTGAACTGTTCTTGTGTAATCCATGTGATATCTCACGTCAGCTGAATACAGTGAGCTGGTTTTAAGAAAATAAATATAGGCTATTCAATATGTAAATTAGCCAGGTAAAATTATACACTAATGGATCATTAACCTCTCTTGAACTTGTATTCTTAGTGAAAATCACATTAAGTGAACACAGGATTATGGCAATAGAGACCTGTTAAGGAAGAATCCCAGCAAACATACTGAGCTGGGAGATGCTGCAGCAGAGAAGCCAGGTGGGACACGCAGCACTTCTCAAAGCTCCTTAGACTGAGTGGGAAACTGCTGAGCAGAGAGCTGGTTGGATGGTCATTGACAGGGCCAAGCACCTACGGGAAGTGAGGAAATGCTCATTTTCTCTATGCATAAAAATTCTTCTTTTCTGTGCACCATTGATGCTCTGCAGCCTCTAGAAGGGCTGTGCTCGGCTCCTCAGAAACGGAAGGGTTGAGAAGTTTGGTTTGTTCACTAGCTTTCTAAAAATCCCACACGCTGGTGTATTAGGCCTTTAGCCAGCCTATCAAGCATAAATAATTTATCGCTTTCATCAGGGTAACAGCTCTCTTGTGCCCCTCTGCAAGGGCTATAACGCCCATCCTAAAATCCAACTGGCTTTTTCTTCCCCGAAAGAGAACCAGCTTCCTGGAGGACTGAGAAATCAGAGCCAAGGCACATGTGTTGAGCTGCGAGGTGTTTGCATGGCACCTGCCCACACACCAACTCCAACCATTGTTATCTGCCTTTCATTTTCACAAGCACAGGATTTTACTCCTAAAAATAGCTGCAAGGGAGCCGTGTAGAGCCACAGCAAATAGGACTCCTTCAGATCGCTTTGATCGCTATCTGCAGTTGCGTGGGTTTAGAAGTTACGAAGTAGATTTTGGTATCAAACACACCTTCAGCTTTGGTGAGTGTCTCTGGAAAAAAAAAAAAGCCACCTGTCAAGAAGAGAGGATGCTAAACCTGGGCCACATTGTCAGCTGTACGCCAGTCCTTTGCAGCTAAGACATAACTGAATTCAAAATCATCTGGGTAAAGCATCCAAAATGTAGTTATTTTTAACTAGAAGGGTGTATTGTAAAACTGTAGCCCACTCTGCATTGAATTTTTTCGTATTTTAAATGCCCGCTTCTTTTTATAAATTTTTCTCTCTGTTAAAAGCAGAGCTTGAGATGGAATAGTGCCCCCTCAGCCATTTAGAACTGAAGCAGTGGGGACCACTAACTGTGGCTGGCTTTGCAGCTTTAACTGGCCTTTATTACCATAGCCATAAATAGCAAACCGCCCCAAATATTACAGGAGTTTTGTTGGCTTTAACCAATGAAGTAGAACAAGACCTCTGAATACCCCATTAGTTCCAGTGCTGTGCTTTGACGACTTTGCATTGGCAGCTCTTTTTCTATACAAGTCACTAGCCTCACCCGTGTCTCTTAACAAATACCGTTGACAGGCACCATTGCAATTTTTCTGCATGTTCTGACAGTTTAATTCAGTACCTCCTGGCTAAGCAGCCAGAGCCTGAGGGGGTAATTCAGCACCTTGGCATCACACTGCTGCAATTAAAATAATTAAGGGAGTTGGGATGGGCTTACAGAGCTTTCTGTCTTCTGCAGCCTTGTACAGAGAGTGCACTTTCCTATTCCCTCATGGAATGAATACAGGATCTTCCTTTACAATATGCTGCAGTGATTTTTTTTTTTTTCCTAAGAAGATGCTAATTTCCAGGCTCTCTTTGCAAAGCTGTTTGCATTTATGCCTAACAACTTTACTTTCTCTTCTTGTATACAACCCAATTTCCTTTTCTTCCCCCCCCCCTTTAAATACAAGGGGGCAAATACTTTATATTCCAGCTGTGTTTTCTTTTGATTAAGAGAGGTGCATAACCTCTTGGCTGCATAATCTTAGTCAAATCATTCACTTTGGTGCTTAGTAAGGACAACTAAGCCCAGCTGTCTAAATTGGTAGGTCTCATTTCTCTTGCTGAGAAGGAAGGAGGAATAGGAAGAATGAAAGCTATTTTGCTCCACCTTTACTGTTAAAGGCAAAACAGGAGAGTCAGGCAGGGTTTTATGGGTCTGTGCATATATGTTTAGAAAACATATATATATATAAAAATGTGTGTATTGTTTCCCTTTGTTTATGTATGTCATACTGGGTAAGTTTGTGCTGCTTGCACATATACAAGCCCTACAGAAACACATTTTGCTGAAGTGTGTATCCCATATCTCTCTAAACCAGGTGATATTCTGGTTTTACTGAACGGAAACCTCCCCTGACACATCTGGGCCCGCGTTCCACCTGGGAGTTCACCTTGTTCATGCTATAAGTGAACTCCAAAGGATGGAGATAAGCATTTGAAAGGAGCCGTGATAAATATCAGCTGTGGGAAGCGAGCAGAAATACTCTGTGTCATGTTCAGCTCATCTGGTGTACGCAGCACACGCAGGTATATCGCACGCTGATCTGAGCCCCCTTATCTGCACGTACTGTGTGTGTGCCTGCTGCAGCCTTTCCCTGGATAACTGGTATCAAGCTCAAAAAATGCTGCCCCTGTATTTTGTCAGACCCTGAAACATTAATCATGAGGAGGAAAAAAAAAATAGTCTCAGTCAACAGTATTGCAAGAGATTTGTTCAGCGGGTTCAGGTCACGGGTTTTCTGCAGCTTGGGAGACCTGTGCAGTATGAACAGAGTGAAATCCGAGGAGTAACCTGTTCTCATCAGGGCTGGTGAGCAGTGCCAGGCTCTGGCTTTGAAGCTTACCACCTTTAGCTGTTCCTAAACCCATGCCTTAGAGACAAGGGCTGTCATTGGTGTATATTGCCATTTGTCTCTCTTACCACCCTTTTCTTAATGACTGCTTTTTTTCTCTTAGTTTTCTAAGGCCAGGAGGACAAGTCTGGTAGACATCATCTCCAGCTGTTGGGGAGGGAGAGGTGTTATTTCCATTGACCAGCTGGGAATTTTGCCAGCTAAAGCCTAGGTGCCACAAAAATGTTCCTCACAGGTTTCTGAAATTAGGAGGAGGAGCAGATTGTGGCTGCATCAAAAGGTGGCCTCTTGTCTGGTGACCACATAAAAAAGGTCTTTTCTTAACGCTCGTGCTCAGGAAGGGAGGAGAAAACTGACAGTTCCTCCTGCGGGGCTTTTCTGTTTAAGTTCATAGAATCACAGAATGGTTTGGGTTGGGAGGAACCTTAAAGCTCATCTAGTTCCACCCCTCTGCCAATGGGCAGGGACACCTTCTGCTGGACCAGGTTGCTCAAAGCCCTATCCAGTCTGGCCCTGAACACTTCCAGGGATAGGGCATTCGCAGCTCCTCTGGGAAACCCATGCCAGTGCCTCACCACCCTCAGGTGTAGGCTTGTATTTGATATTTTTCTGCCTTTGATAACACTGCTTTCCTGGTTTTGAAATGTGCTTACTCTGCCTGATGGCTGTGTGCGTTTTGGAGGGGCAGCGCAGTTTCTGCGTGTGCCGTAGGTGCAGGCTCTGGCTTCCTCCGTAATCCCAGCTCCCTGCGCGCAGCACTGCTATAATGACTGTAAGGGATCGGTGTCTTCAAAAGCGCTTAAACTCCTTCAAGCCATAAATAAAAAAAGGCAAATACTTCATATAAATTTCTAGGCCTGTTGAAGATTTTCTTTGGGTGGCTCACGTTGTGATCTGACCCTTGCAAAGCAGTCTGGTACCAAAAATAAACCCTTGTCAAAAACTCCTTTTTTGTTTGTTTGTTTTTTGTTTACCTAATATATTGAACTAAAAGATACTACAATTTAAAATGCTCTTTTGAAAGACAAGATGTACCTCAGTGCACACTGGTGTGGGCTCGTTCTCCCAGCTGCAGCTCAGCAGGGCTGTGCCTCTCTCGGTACGACCTGAGCGTTCAGGTGGGACCGATGGGTTTCGGCTTTGCTGCTCTTCAGTGTTTCACATCTGTCATTTGAATCTTTCAGGGGCGAGGGGGAAGGAAGTGGGCTTTGGAGTTGGTATTTGTGATGGAAGTTCCTGGTTACATGTAGAAATGGCTTGTGCGTTTCTGCCAGAGCACTTTAAATGATTTGGGATAACGAGTGCCCATACAACGCCCCGGCTGATTTCTAGCTATGTGGGGAATTTTGCTTGTTTTGCTCTTAGCTGATGCTAAAGGATATTAGAGCTGTAGCAAAAGAGGGATTTCATGATCCCAGAGCATCTGCTACACCCTCAGAACACCCTCACAGCTCCTAGGTCTGCCCATCCAGTGAAACACGCAGACGCTTCAGTTGGGTTTTCCTTTCATCTCCGCAAAGGTGCGCTTAGGAAGTGATACCTCTGTGCCTCACCTATTTTACTAGTAAGATCTTCTGCCCATTTCCTGCATACTGAGAAGCCTCCCTGATGTCGGCTGGTGATGCAGTGGAAAGAGCAAGAGTCATCTCCCATGCTCAGGCTGGGCCTTTCCTGTGCACGGTCTCTCTCGCTTCCAGGAAGGCTGCTGTAACTTTAAAAAAGATTTTGCCAAGCCTCTACCTCCAGTAGCTCGGCTGAAATAAGAGTGTCTCTTGAGTTTAATGGATCAAACAGCGGTGATGGGTTTTATGGCTCTTTTTCACTTTAGGGCTAAGGGAAGAGGGAGCAGGGCAGGTTGGTTTTAAATTCAGGGATTTATGTTGTTAATCCTCCTGGCTAATTATAATTTATGGGATCCTGATAAATTAATATGCAGTTGCTATTCAAACACAGAGAATAGTGTAAGGCAGGCGTAAACAAGTCTTGTTCATTCTTAATTTATTTTCACCAATGTAGAATGTTAAATAAAATAACACCGAGGCATTTCATGGGAAGTTTCATTTTCATTATTCATCTTCAGATTTATGGACTTCATATAACAATTTTCCAAACATTTTTCCCTCTAATGAAAATCATGTCGTGACTTTGAGGGTACTGAACACCCTACAGGAGCAATAGTTGTAGTGTTCTTTTTTAACACAGATTTCAGGCTTGCTGTAAGAGTGGGGATGGCAAAGAAACCCTCTTGATCGGTTATTTTTAATGCTGTGAATTTAAGCATGTATTAAAGTGAGAGGCTGACATCAATAGCATTGTGTGCATTTCTCTTTGAAGCTCTTGAGTATGTTTTAAGCCCTGCTTGGCACTTTACCAGCCCTGGGCTATCTCTGGCAGAAATTGTGACAATCGTGAAACGGGTGAGTTGTTTGTAAAATTATTTTTGTAGAGTGAGGAAATCATGGAGTTATGAGGTGGTTCTGGAGCCCAGATTACTAGACAGCCAGGAATACGAACATCACACAAAATTTGTCTTAATCATAAATAGCATCCGTACTTTCTGTAATTACAAGGTCAGACAAAGTAAGTAGAATCTAAAGCGGTGACAAATATCTCAGGCAGATTGGATAAATAACAGCTATTGTGTAAGGGGAAAAATATGATGAATCAGCATCTTCCATTTAGGATACAGAGAAAAATACCTGAGTCGGGACTGAACACATGCTCCTGCTCTCCGTGCTGCTGTGCCTCCCCCCATTTGTGCGGGTACAAAGCTTTTGGGAGATCCCACCAGTAATGTGCGACAAGGACTTACAGTACAGAAAGGTATTGATAAGTGGGTAACACCCAGGGCGCGGGGCTCTGCCACTCTGGTTTTAAACCAAAGGTTAAATCTTCACACTCCTAATCTTTCCCGGCCTTTTTTGACTTTTGTTGCTTCCATAAACCTGGCTTTAAGCAGCGTCTTCATTAACACTGAGTAAATCTGACCATGTCCGGTCCCAGTATACGTGTGTTTTCCCATGAAGTGTGGCTCTATCTTCTGCCAAATAGAAAATGGAGGCTACTGGATTATTAATAAAATTGTTGTTACTTTTAAGTAGCAAAAATTGTAATAAATGCGCTGGAGATCAGACTGGAATCTGGGGAAAAATAGTGGTTTGGCCTTTTAAAATGTTTGACTTCTCTTAGGTGATATGTAGCTCGCCTGGTCCCACTGGATCCTCCCTGGAGGGAAACAAATAGTACGACAAATAAGTATATTCCTTGTTTAGATCTTGTTTGCATTTTTTTAAAAGCATTTTATTAAGCAATTTGTATTCATCTTACTGTCTGGTAAAATTTCCTAGAGCACAAAAATACCTTATTGTCAGGTGTGACTTAGACTAAATATTAGACTGTACAAAAGGTTCTGTTGCCATAATTTACAGGTCTGGCTGCCTGTAAAAGCAAGCTCTTTTGCTTTAGATACAGCTTCTATTGATAAAAAAAAGGACTTTAAGGAGTTCCTTAACTTGTACAAGCACTTTTCCCCAGGATGTTTATATATATATATATATATTAGGATTTTTGATGGCAGAGATATGTTGAAAGAATCATGTCCAAAGACTATTTTGTTACACTGACATAAATTCCAAGTGCAGAGCTATTTTTGGGCCTTGAGGACCAGGGTCCTTATTTTTAGTAGCAAGATATAGGCTTCTACATGACTTTAGTGCTTTTGAAAACATTGCTTATCTTGTAATCTCTTCCTATAGTTCTGAGATATAGTTTTACTTCTCCATTTACCATCTAATTGCTTCTCAATTTTCCATCTAATTACTGATATTTAAAAGAAAAAAAATGTTTTCTAAATTCATAACCTGACTTCCAACTCGGCAAATTTACCAGTTCCCAAGATCCCTGCAATTTTATTTTCCATAGGGAAAAGCTGGCAGTGCAGCAAATAGTGTTTTGCAATTAGTCTGCTTCATCCAACATTTTTCAGGCAGCAAAGGCTTCTGTCCAAGTATTAGATGACCATATAATGGCAGCAGAGGCTTCTGGTTTACAAATGTCTTGGTAATCAGTTCTAATTTTACATTTCCTGGGTATGTTTGGCATTGCCAGATTCAGCATCTCTTGAGGGTTTTGATTAGAGTCATAGAAAAATTTAGACCGGAGGGGATCTCTGGAGGTCACCTCGTCCCCCCTCCTACTCAGAGCGGGGCCGGATTCCTCTCTCTGCAATCCCAACGGCAGCAAGGAAAGCAATGAAAGAAAAGAAACCCAACCACTCCTACCCACTGTACTTCAGTAGAATCTGGGAAAAGGAGGGATGCTAGATTTGTGCTTCTCTTCACCCTTTGACCCCATCCCCAGCCATCAGTACTTAAAATTACACTCAGCCTGTCCCAGCCTCTGCTCATCAGTTTTTGTTTCCTGCCAATGGAGAGGGAATTACCTCTTAGGACAGGCAGTGTACCATGGCTCCAAAACTAAAATTGTGCTAGTGTGCGTTTGCTTTACTGATTTAATTGAGTCTCCTTTTTTCTCCACTAACTTGACTTGTATGACCAACAATATCTGCATTTGTTTCCATTTTTGTTCAGCCTGTGCTGCAGGTTTGGTGTGAGATGTGGATTTGCCCATTGCATAAATCAGCCTGATTATGATTTCTCATTGAGTTAGATAGTGGTGTATGAACTTGTTCAGCTCCATTAAAATCAGGGTGACAGGAGAGAGCTAAGGCTCAAATTAACACACATCTGCCAGGCCCTCACAACAAAACTGTGATAGGATAGTAAAGAAATAACAAATAACTTTAAAAACATATTCAGCACCTCCATTGAAAGGCATAAGTCCCAATAAAAGGTGCCGTGGGATCCTGAGCAGTTGAGTGGGTTTTTCCTGGGGGTTGTTACTGAGGTGAGGAGGAGTGAGGAATTTGGTGAGTCAGGAAAGCTGCTCAGATGGCGTGGGCTGGAGCAACAAGATTTGCCTTTTTTCCCCTCTTCCCTGTTGAAATATGTGATGTGCATAATATTCAGGCAGATTATGGTAAATCTCAAGATAGAACTGCACTTATTTAATTAAGTACTTAGATTTTTTAGGCACTATAAATATACTGTGCACTATGACAGAAATAGGAAAATCTTCTTGGAAGAACAACTGAGCAAAGGTGGTGAAGACATTGGGCATAGAAAGCCAAAAATGCAATTAGTCCTGTGCTGCAGGCTGTCTTCATCAAGAAGAGGGTATCCAACACAGATAAACGGGATTAGGAGGCTGCTGAGGTTGGCCAGTTCTGAGTTACAAGGAAAATTAGCCCTAAGAGTGGCTGTGACCAGTGTAGCTTTGGCTTAAGAGCCATTTTGCTGCTGAACGATTCCAGCTCAGTAGAACAACGTTAAGCAACTGAATTGTGGGATACAAAAAGACTCTTGTGTTGTAGATACTGCTGGGAAGATTAATCTTAAGGCAAAATGTTTGCACCAGTTTTTGATGTTGTACTTATTTGCTCAATTCTCAGACTAAATTTTCAAATTAAGTAAATATGTATTGAGAAACCTGGGATGGTGTTTCCTCAGTGATTTGAGGGGATAAATGGTGGATTTCAAGACAGAAGCCTTTCATACTTACCAGGTCACAAAACAAGGTTTAACACGGTGTCTTTGGACTCTGTAGAAGAACACAGTTGGTAGCATTGTGTTTTTCTGTTGCTGATGGATTTTGGTCCATCAGATTTTGGGATAAACTGTTGATTTAGAGAAACTACTAAAACCAACTTCTTATGCACTCCAAAATGCCAGAACTGTGGCAGGTCTTTGGGGTTTTACCTCAAAATTGTTCTCTTGGGTGCCTGACTTTTGGGAAATGTGTGTGTTTTAATGAATTAATACCAGAGCTGATTTTCCTCCTCTTCTTTTCAGCTCTCCTCTCTAGTCCCCACCATTATAATGAGCAGGACTCATGTTGCTGAATTCCATTATAAGTTACACAAAATGGGCAAATCTAATATGATTCCTCCCCTGTAGAATTAACATGAAAATCTATCGTAAATGGTTAATGTGGCATAACTCATGCATGAATAGAGTTCTGTGCTGCCTAAACTCTGTAAGCAAATACTGCTGTTGGAATTGAATGACATTTAAATAATATCACATTTTTAAAGGACTTTTTTTTTTTTTAATCTTCCAACATGAATAGCGTACCCTGAGAAAATGGTGATGGTGGGGGGGAAGGAAATATGAGGGCTTATTTCCAGCGAATGTTGAAACTGTAAGGTAGAGTTCAGTGGGGAAAAGTAGGTTAAAGCTCAAGAAAGCCAGTTACTCACCAAAGCAGCGCTCGACTTTAATAATAAATAATATTGAATGTCGGGGATATTAAAACAATTCATTCTTGGCAAAGCGCAGGGAGGGTTTTATTCTCCCTCCCCCGCCAAGTAACCCCGGCTCGAACAAAACACTACTTACAAGCTGCGGATTTTAATATAGCGTCGCGTTCCTACAGGTACAATAAAATAAAAAACGTTAAGAGTATTAATTCCCTTTTAAAAAGGGGGTGATTAGCCCCAGATGTGGAGCGTGCAGGGGGCGGGAGCGCTGAGCGGGTGCAGGTGCTGACGGGGCTGTTGCGCCGCGCTGCACATGTTCCCGGAACGCAGCTGTTCCGCAAATCCTCTTGCCAGTTGCTCCAAACCCTCTCTGAAGTTGTACTGCCTCTGGGCACAATTAAAAGCTGTATACTGCATTTCATAAGGTAGCGTTAGAAATTTAGGCCGAGCCAAGAAGGAGAGGTGAGGGGGAGGGAGAGGGGGAAGAGCCCCTTGTTAAAGAGGAATTAACCTCTTTACCTTTGCTATTGAAACAATAAAGCTTCTAAATGTCACATAAAAGTTCATGTATTAAGATTAAAGATGCCACGTGAAGCTGCAAAACAAATACTGTTTTTTATTTAATATTGATTTTCATTAATGCTTTAACTAATACTAATATTTAATATTAATAATTCATATTACCTAGCCTCCTCCCACCCCCCTGTTTCTTGTGTTTTCTTCAAAAACATATTTGCTGGTGTATGTGAAAAATAGCTCTGACACAAGACTATATGTGTCTCAAAAATGCTAAGAGTGCAAAATATTCTGAAGCTAAAATATGTGGCAAAATAGTTTGAATTTCTGCTGCCTTTCCCCTTAGTGGAGCCTCATAAGTTGGGTGTGTGAACCAGAAGTGTCCTGAAAATTTTTAATTTATTTGTATCTGTGTACAAAATACTTCTAACTGCTTTTGAAGTCCCTTTAAATGATCACACAGGGCCCATCCTGGGAACTCCTTTTGGCGTTAGTCTGATGGGTGTCGTCATGCAGTTCACCCACGCTGCAGATTTGGAAAGGACTCCTGGGTCAAAGGACAACACCCCTCCGTGTCTCGCATCTGGTGTCTCCTGCTCAGTCCATGGCAGGATCTCACTCTGAGCTCGGATGTGGGATACAGAGCAGACTCTGACTTAGCTAGCTGCAACAGAATCCAGAGACTTGCACTGAATATTGGAGAAAGAAGTGGGACAAAAAAAAAATATTTTAAGTATCCAAGAAGCACGTTTTTGTGCTTTGTAACTGTATGTAAGCATGCTTTGCTCAGCAAGAATTTCATCTTTAGTTTCTGTATGATATGTGTCAACCCCAGGTTGTACAAGTGTCCTTCTGAAGTGAACTTATGTCATTAAAGGAAAATAGAGCGTATTCTATAATGAAAAGAATTAAGGAAAAAAATCTCTGTCTAGACAAACTTAATGGCAGTTGTAAAGATTTTCTGATTCTGCAGCATAGTACTTGTTAGGTAGGGTAATAAAACATAAAATGAATGTTGTGATATATAACTATAAGCTATTGACAAGATAAAGCAATAGGAAACTCTTGAGCATAAGTGAAGCAATAACATGATCTGCCACCCTTTGCCATTGGGGATCTGCACAAAGAATTTGAACCTAGAGAAATGACAAGATCTCACTGAAAGAACTTTAAACAGAGAAGAGTTGGAGTAAATTCTGGCATCATTTAATATGTATGTCCTTGGGCTCTAGTTTAGGCGTGTGCTTACCTTTAATCCATTCAGAATCTAAACTTGTATTTAAATCCCACCGAAATCAATGGGTCTTGATAGGATTTTTTTCATTTTGATGACTTGGAATAGCTTACTTCCATATCCGTGGTTGAACTTCACTGATTCACAGCTTTATTGGCATGGCAAGAGCTTAGAACATTACTATTTATTGTGTTATGTGTTTATTATCCCTTTAAATTACTGTACTGTAATGTGATTTTTCAGTGAATAATATTAGCCAGTTGGATTAGAAATCGCAGCTATGAGGGAATATAAATGCTTCACAGTTAAAATAATGCATATGCATTTAGTTTGTTCGTTTCCTGTAAAATCTATATCCATTTGTCCAGTCCAAAGAATTCAGATACTCTTTGATTGGGGAAGTAAGTAAAGTGCAATTGATATAGTGCCCCACAAGTAATGAACCAGGCACTCTGAAAATGTTTGATTAAAGTAATGTAAATATTGCATCAAATTGTGAAAATATGTATGCCATAAATTATAGGGAGATGTGACTCTGGAAAGCAGAGGTGAATAAACTCCTGTAGCTGAGATTGTCTTGTTAGCTTACTTATCTGTCACTTAATTTCACATTTAATGTCTTGCAGTTATGATATGCTTCAGTCTCAGCTTGATTTTATAAACTTTGGCTAGAAAAACTAAGTAGGGCAGTTTTGTAGCCTGTAGGACACCCACGTGTTTCTGGTTTGGATCTCCACTATTGTTAATCAGAATCTTTAACAAGAATTATACCAGAATAAAAAACCAAAAATCAGAACATGCCTGTTACTCAATTGTTAGACTACATTCCTTCCCAGGAGAGGTCAGAGAGGAAAGAAATTAAGAACAGACAGCTGACTTCTGTTTCCACCTGCTCAGTAAAATGTTAACTTTAATAAGCTATGGCAGTCCTTGTTTCTTTTCCAGTCTATTTTGAGTTTGTTGAAAGTTATGGCAAAGTCATTTTTTTTTTAAAGACAGTTATGCTTTGTAAATGCTAACTTGATTTCGTAGCAGTAAACACACCTTCTGGTTATGCAGGAAACAAATTAGGAACATATGTCATCTACCAAAAGCCGGCTTAGCTGCATGTGGTGGTAGCATTGATTACAGATAGCTCCTGTCCATATTGAAAGGTCCAGAAAATGTATGCTTATTTCTGCCTGCTCGTGCACAATAAGGCACGTATGAAGTCCTCCCTCCCGTTACAAAAGGTTTTTGTGGGCATCACTTCTGAAATGTCTGTTACAGGCATCCCATGGATGGATAGGAGGGATCTGTCACTGTACCTTCAGCTCTGACTCTGCTGTTCTGGGTAGAAATCTTGGTACTGGTTTTCTTAATGGCACATGGCCCTTTTCATGGCAGTCTTGGATAGATATGGTACTTCTCAACTGCTTTTCGATACCTTTGGAGAAAGGCCGTATAAAAATACAATAATATATTTGTTTTTTACTAGTCCTTCGCTAGTTTGGGGGAAAACTCACTCCTCTACTCATCAGATTTGATCATCTCAGTGTTCAAGGTTAGATCAGCAACCTGATCTAGTGAATGGCATCTCTACTCACCATGGCAGGGGGTTAGAACTAGACGATCTTTAAAGTCCCTTCCAACCAAAACCATTCTATAATTCTATGATTCTGTCTCCCTTCTTTCTCTCTCCTGTTGTTATTTATATCAGAAAACAGTGATATAAGTTGATTTGGGGAATATGGACTTTTCTTTAAAGCCTAAGCTATAGTCATACAAATGAAAATGTGTGTCTGTGGACATATACTTACCTCTGGCCCGTAAACCCAAGACATCCATTGACTTTTATAAACTACTTCTGATGTCAGTTGTGTCTGACCAGTACACAGTCTCAGGCCTCACTAATTGCCTTGTTGATGTCAAACACCATAATAAAACTTTAAAATGTTTCAAGACCTTTAATAATGTTATATAAAAGCTTATATATAGAGACATTTACAGACTTCAGTGCAGTCAGTTATTCCAGCGTGTTTTGAAATTATTGTCTTCTGCAAGCTGAAAGACCAATACCTGGGGAAAAGCTGCATCTTTGATGCTGTTTTCTATATTTGTACATGATCCAGGACTTATGACATTAGATTTGTACAACATTATAGGCAGAGCATCAAATGCGTGAACTGTTAGCGAGCTTCCTCATAATCAGTCTGACAATCTTCCTTCTTTGCAGTTGGAAAGTCAAAAGATTAGCTTTGAAGGAAAAAAAAAATCAATATGTGGCAAGTGTATATTGAATGCAAAGGCTGGAACAAATTCTCCAATGGCAAGCATGTACAGGAGAAGGTCTTGATTTTTCAAAAGTTGTAGTTTCACAGTTTAGCAAAGGTGTAGCTGCCTGCCTTGCTTTTGGCTCAGGAATTTTATTTTGATTGTGAACAGAATTTTTTATTTCTTTGCCTGAAGGTGACTGGTTATATATCCTGTGGCAGTTTATATATTCAGGTGACTGATCTTTTTTCATGCAATCCTCAAACCTAATGTGTTGATCAGATGCAGCAATACCAGTATGCAAGATGCCAGGCTCTAGCGAGAGCTGTGCATTCCCTTACAGCTTGCTGAAGTGTTTTGTTATTCTGAACTACATGAAACAAGCAGCCCAGTGCTTTGCTGTTATCAAAGCAGCATTAAGAATGCTGGAATAGGACTGTCTGTGAGAGAGGTTAAAACTTCCCTACAGTAAAACTCTAAAACTACTTGGAATTCAATAGGGTTAAGTCCTAGGCAAATACTTGCATAGCAAGCTGAGGTAGAATAAGTGGCTGTTATCAGCCATTGCCTGTGTGCTTTGCTGGAAAAACTAAATGTTGACAGTTTCTTCTGGCATTGGGAGCAAAGGATAGACTTGAATTTAAACTTGAGTTTCCCTCCTTTACTGATGTTCATTGAACTGGTTAATTACTTATAAATGTAATTCCTTTCCCTGACTCACAGATGCAGATATAAATATCAAACACGTGCAACATAAGGGCTGACCTAGCATACTGTTGATTTAGATTTGCCTGCAAGTCCAGTGCAGGAATATTAATTATAGTATTATGTAATTAAAATATAATCTAACCGAAGTTGTGCATCCTACTTGAGCCCATTTGAACAGACCTGGTAGGAAACTCGATGGTTGCACTTAGAAGCCAGCACATGGAAAAACAGTATGGTGGTGTTAAGAGACTGATGTATTGAAGGGAAGGAAGGAGTAGCAGTGTTCTGTTTTCATAATGAGCTCTAAGGAAATAATAATTGAAAAGATGAGATTAATTTATATTTTTTGTTTAAAACCATCGGATACACACTTAGGCTTGGCTCCCCCACAACGGTTTTGACTGTCTTTTGTGTCGTGATTGTGCATTCATTTGAACCTGAAGTTCAAAGTGAACTTGTGGGGTCGAAGTGTGAAACCACATGGGACTGAAAGTGAAAGGAGCCTTTCACACAACCCCCCCCAAGCCAACACAGCCGGGCTGAGCACCGTTTGCCAAGGCTCTACCAGAGGAGCCCCGGGGCACGCCGACCGTGCCACGAGGACCGCTCCTGGGTAAGCAGGTAACCCCCATGGGGGAAAGAAAATCAAACAAGAGGTTGTGTTCAGTGCTCAGATTTACAGCTTGGGTCCCAGAGTGCTCGAGCAGCTGTGTTTTCTATTGATTTAATTGGATCATAGGTTTTCAGCTCAGGAACGGATCTGTAATATTCGTTCTGCTCTTGTGTGTTATCATCTTCCCCGTGTTATGGCCTGCTCCAGTTCAGAGCCGCTGCTTTAGCTATTTGTAAATGCGTGTTTAATGCCCATAAGGCCTGCACCTGCAATGAATAAACCTTAGAAAATTACTATTCTAATATCTGTTTTCAAATGTTAAAAGGTTTGTAACTTTCGCTCTCTGTAGTTTGATTGAATGTGGGCACGGAAATGTTTAGGATGTCAAGTATGGCTGGTTTTTCTTTCATGGTGCTCAAAAAGGCAATTCAGTGAAAGCTTTTAAAGCTATATCCTTCACTTTGTGTCAGCAGAACAAGCATTTTGTTTCTGGGGTTTTCCTTCTTGTGTTCTGTAGTCAAAAGAAATCTTTGGAAAGTGAGTGATAATGAGTATCAGTTAACAGATAGGAGAAGCAAGGAAAAAGTTCTGGCATTTTGTATATTTTGTTTTAGAATACGAACTGAGTAAGCCAGAAAGCACGAAGGTTATTATTAAATTGTGGGAGCAGTAAATCCTGGCTCCATGGCCTTACACGGGCTGCACAAAGCAGCATTGTTGTGCTGCGTGGGGAGCGCTGAGGTTCCACACAAAGGTCAGAGTGACACTGCTGGATGGGGAATGGTGTTTTGCATTCGCAGATAAACAAGGTTAACATCTCACCAGCCTGGCAGAGGAACCCTCACATGTGTTACACCAAAGTGCTGCGAGTGGGGATCCTGCACTTCTTCTCATGTGAAGCACTGATGCCATGTTGTGTTTTAGCAGTGACTCTTATCCCAAGTTTTAACCTTCAGAGGTGATGAGAAGATTGTTGGTAGGGCTAATACAGTGTAAAATGGGGATTGTTTTGCTGTTGTTCTGCCTTGCACTTGCATCAGGTTCTTTTGAATAAAAACTGTACAAGTAGTGAGAAGAGTGTGGGATCTACAATGAGAAAGCTTGTTGTTAAACCTCTAAGCTCTAGTACTCATATAAATATGCTTTGCATGTATTCATTAAAATAAGAAAGTAGTGCCACTTAGTAAACTCAGCTTTCTTTGAGTGTAGGAGTTGGAGAGAGAGAGAATAGTATTAAGAGGAGAATATTTTAGTCTACACCAGCTCAGGGATCTTGCCACCAGCAGAAAATCCACAAGGGGTAGAGTTGTAATGATGCAAAGCTGCTGCTATTTTCATTTTGTTCTATCTTGCTGATTCAGAGCATCCCAACATGAATTACTATTAATATGATCTTCTTGGTCCCCTAAGGGCAACCATTAGCAAAAGTAGGTATTGCTACGTGTTGTGGTGTAGGGCAGCAAACCGTACTTTTTGGTGGCTACCTGGCTGAGCCTGGGCTTGTGCATGGAGCTGACTCAGGGGTGGTCAGACACAGAAGTGAGGGTTGGTAAGGACAGCTAAAGATGGGGTTGAACATTAGGAAGGGAGATTCTGCATGCCCATGTCATGCTGAGAAGCGAGTGGCCCTTATGTCCTGTCACGCTGCTGTGGTCCCCCTCTGTAGGCAGGGGAGGATCTGGTGTATTCAGCCACTGCTGCATCGACCCAAGAGAGCTTTTTCTTTATGATTTGGGCTACATGGCCTTGAAAATTAAAAATGTTGTAATCATGTACATCTCCTTTCCTATCCAAAGCTGATGACACATTAGGATGTTATTTGGGGGGGGGAAAAAAAAGAAACAAAGAGAAAAAAGTGAAAAAGTGTGGTTTTGTGTGAGGATCTAAATGCAGACTGAAATAGCAGTCAAGGGGACCTTTCAAAGTATTCTCTCATTTGGAAACAGCACTAATCCTCAGTTTTTAGTGATGTCACATCACTTCATCACATCTCACCAGACTGAAACTTAGTGAATTCTGTGGAGAGCTTAGCAATGGGGTGAGCACATGGTGTCGGTGCTATTGAAATGAAATGCTATTTCACTATCGCAAGTGATAGTCTGAGAAACAAATATTAAGTTAAAATGGCAAAAGCTACATTATTTTTTTTCCAATCCAGTATGCAAACCCTAAAACAGCGAGTGGGGAAATGGATCAACAAAACATGCATCTATAGAGAACTGCACTTATGGAGGAAGATAAATTTGAACTTGCGTTACTGGGGTTAGCACTAGCGAGTCTTTCTTAAGAAGTTTTAAGGATTTGTTTCCAGCGTTGCCCAAGCAAATTGTGAAGTATTGGGAAAGAGGGACCCGCCCCCTCCTCCAAGGCCATAAATCAATTCTTCAGTGACGGTATATTAAATGATAACCTTGCCATGTTTAATGTCATGGCAGAAGGAGCCGCAGAGGCACTGTTCCTTCCAGCTGTATCTGTGCAGGTGAATTAACCAAGTGAACACGGATCTGAACTAATGAGAGGAATCTTGCAGAAACGTGGCAGTGTTTTTCTCTGCTGGTGTCTCCTGAGGTGTCACCACCCGATTTAAGGCGTACTTTTTTCCCCTAGATTTCATCATCCCTGCTGATGTAGTTCGAGTAAATGATAGCTTTTTCAGTCACTTGGTTTGGGAGTGGAGTTCCTTTACAAATGGAATAATGCAGTCTTTTATCAAGAAATAGTTTCTTCGCTTGAGTAAAACAGCCGATGCTACAGTGCTCTTTTTGAGATAATTTTAAATCAAGCTTTTTCTGACTTCTGTGGGAACTGGATTGATCCCTGGGAGGCTTATATTTCCTTTGAGAAAAGCTGCTATTAAGCTCTGAAAGAGTTAAGCAAATTCAAGGCTCTGCGAGCCAAAATTCACTTTTCAATGCGCTTGTTGTACTTAAATGTCAATCTATTTGAAAAAAAGGAGAGTGTCCCAATTACTTAGATGGCCAAAAGAAACAGCTTCGATTCTTTATCACATAAATACACTTAAAAGCATGATTTAAAACAGATGAAGAGAGAGCTGAATTAGTGTTTTGGTTGCTCAGCGGAGCCAAGTGTAGGCCTCCTTGGCACGGGCTGAGGCTGCTCCAGAGCTCCGGTGCCGGAGCAGCCCCGAGTTCTTTGAAGGTGGTGAGTGGCCCTGGCAGCCGCACAGCAGCGGGGGCTCCGCTCCCACCCCCCCAGCCCTCCTCGCTCTTCCCTCCTCGCTCTCCCCTCCACGCCACCTCTGGAAACGTCTCCGTGCGCGGACAAAACCGCGTGAGCTGACTGGGAACGGGTCAGAGCCCCCCCTGCACCTTCGCCGTAGCCAGCGTTAATTTGGGATGGCAAGCTCCGAGGTTCCTTTCCAGCTAATTTGTTCGTATAATTAAGTTAGCAAAATCATATGTTTTATTAATCTAATAAAATGCATTTCATGGTTTAGACTGTCTTTAATCCTTTGACCTTTGAAGTCACTCTTTATAGTCTTCAGATTGCAGTAATTTATTTTGGTTGTTTCTGTTGGGAAAACAGTTTAACAATCTGCTTTCGTTCCAGTTTTACATTTTTTTCCCTTAAAGGTAAATGGGATTAGTAAACATCTGCTTCTTTTGAATATTTACAAACTTCACAATCAAGATTTAACAATGCCAACAACATTAGTAGTTTAAATGCTTATAAATATTCACAGACAAATAAATATAGCATTGAGGCACACTGGGCAGGTGTTTCTAATTTCTAAGAGTTTAAGAGTAGCTGTTGGAACATGGCATATCTTTTATGCAACTCAAAATATATTTGGTGACATGCTACATGTGCTTTTCACATTGTAAGTAACTCAGCTAACCTACTCTCTCTACCTCCCAGGGCACTTTCAGGAGGAAAACATTTGCTCAATTGTATTAAATGCTACAGAGAGTTTTGCCTGTCAGTATAATTTTAACTAAAACACACTAGCTCACTAACTCTATGTGTAATTAAATATATGGAGTTAAAGATGAAGTGATGTGAGGTTATATTTGCCTGGCTTTTGACAGAGGTTTAGTCTGACGTCAGGCTTGGGAAAGCAGGAGTCAAGGCAGGAGTCTGGTGCTTGCTTAAATGCTTTTCAGCTCCTTAAGACCAGTGGATAATACTAGTGCAGTTATTTCCAGTATTTCTTGTCCCAGAGGTCAGTGTTAAACACAAGGGGATTTGCTCCTGATACCCTTCAAAGATTTTACTTTTAAAGTATCTTTTGTTTGCTAACCCAGTGTAAAATCCCTCTGTGCCCAGGCTGTCCCCAGAAACAGCAGTTTGTCTCAAAATCTAAATCCTAGTTTAGCTTGGGAGAAATACAAAACTGAACTTCTGCAAGAAGAAGCAGGAATCGATGTCAACTCATCAGAGCAGTCATTTGGCCCCTGCTCCCCTGCCCCCAGCAGGAGGTTTACCTCCTACCAAATCAGGTAGGTTTGCTCTTTTTGGCCAGACTTGGGGTGTTAGGAGAGACCTCAGCCCCCTCTTGCTCTGTGTTCCCATTACTCCTCATACACACATGGGAAGGAAACACTTCACTGAAATACTCTGCACTCGTGTTCGGTGCCCAGACAAGGTGCTATGTGTCGACAGGGTTCTGCAAAGAAAGAAAATTTGTAAAAATGAATGGAGCTTCACAGGGCAGATCATTTGTGTGTGTGTGTGTGTGTGTGCGTGTGTAGCAGCAAAGAAACTGTTCTCTTCCTCTCTTAATTTTCAAAGTCTTCGTAAGAATTCAGGAATGAAATCCCTTTGCATTTCACATTTATTTACACTTCCAGGGCACAACCGTATCAGTTGCAACCTTGATTTGTCTCTTTGCCTTACAACGAGTTCTGCTCTGGTTCATCCTTTATCACTTTTTCACGGTGCTTCCAGCAGTGGCTGCAGATGGTCTTAGCCCTGAAACTTGTGCTTTTAACAATTAGTTCTTTAAGTTATAATAATAATGAAATCATGCTTAGGAGGCAAACGTTCCTCTCTCACCCCATTCAGCCATCTGGCTTTTCTAGGGAAGAATTACTCCCAGCAAATCTACCCTGTTACCAGGCTTAGGGCGCAGGATTCATTTAGTCTTTGCTTCACGTTGTTCAAACTGAAAAAGGCTTTTCCCCGACATGCTTAAACCCTTCTAAAGCTCTCGGTGATGGGTGGGACAGTGAGGATGGCATGAAAACCCTGCAGCCAGGCAGAGGGGAGAGCCTGTGGTACCGCCTGTTTTCTGAGGAAAAACAGCAAACCCCATGTCTAGCTTTGCACCTGGACAAACAAGGTTTATCACAGTCTCCCCCACCTGCCTCCGAGTGCCAAAAGTCTGTCACTGTTTACCTGGAAGTGACCCGGCAGCGGTGGCTAGACAGGCGCTTAGAGCCCAGACTTGTTTTTCTATCCTATATTTGCTGTTTTGGAGTTGCTCCCCTGGCACTGCTGGGACCACACGGAGATGAGGCTGGAGCCTTGGGAGGGCAAAGGAGGATGGATGGGGTCTAAACATAGGGAGTGGGAGATGAGCCCCTCCATCCTCCTGTGGGCTAAAGCCACAATTCAGGTGTTTTCTGCACAATTGACAGCCCTGGAGTGAATCTGAGAGGATGCAAAACCAACCCTTGTTTTCCTGTGTGATATTGTGTGGTGCCTTTCAACCAGTTTTTGAGCCCCAGACTTCTCAAAATGGTTCTTTGCTCTAGGTGACAAGGACCCACCTCAGTTAAATGGTTGGGTTTAGTTTCACATCCCTGAGTTGCGAGTTAATTGGTTGGAGGAGTGTTTTGCATGCCATGGCAAGGCACCGTCCCAGCCTTTGGAGGGCTCCAGTCAGATCTCAACTGTTTTAAGAGGAAACAAAGGGCTGCTTGCTCTGTGAATGGAAAGAAATCAGGATTTTATCCTAAAAAAAGGAATTAAGTTGTTCATCTAAAGAACACACATGAGCCAAATGTGGCAGCAGTGCTATGGTGCTTCTTGTTAAAATCAGTAGGGTTTCCAAAAAAAGATTCTGTCTTGCAAGTACTGAAGTTGAGCTCAGCAGCCATCTCTTCTTTTCTTTACTACATTGTGTTGGGGGTACTGTGCCTGGCTTGAAACAAGACACACAGAGTAGGAAAAGCAAATTATGTAGACTTATATACATAAGCTAGAAAGGGTGAACAAAGCATTTTGTGACAAAGCCAATTTAAAGATATGAATAGTTAGAAAACTAACACCTCTGAAGTGAAATTGTTGTGTTTTGCTTTTTCAGTTATCTACTTATCACACAAAAATAGCAACAATTTTAGCTCCCATTCTGTTTTCTCAAGACAGCCTGCCCACAGATTTTCTAGAAAATGTGGTTACCAGCTGGTATGGCAGTTCACAGTGCAATTTCTGTTTTGCTTCCAACAATCTGGCATCTCATATCTATATCAAGTTGCAATTTACCAGGAAATATATATGTATATGTATGTATGTATGTAAAAAGGAGTTCTAAATCACATTAGCATTTTTGGTTTTCAAAAAAGAAATCAAAACAAGCCATGGGAATTAAGCCTAAATTTCAAGAGAATGACGCTGTGGAAGAATAAAGATTTTAGTTTTGTTTCAAACTCGAGTAAAGATTTTTGAGTGAATGTGATCAAGAAAAGAAAAAAACATTCCTGTGCATTTTAAAGTTAAATATTTGCACACTTAAATATACCTGAAAGATTTTACGTTATTCTTTGGGAACTTTCTGGTCTGTTATGAGGTTTCTGTCTTTCTGTATCTCAGCCTGACATAATTGGCCTCTGACCCTACCCTGGAGCAGTACTGCAGAGTTCTTTATAATGTGTTTGTTTGCAGTTTGACTTCTTATTTTGAACACCTTTGGCTCAAGGTTACCCTAATAGAAACAGGGTGTCAACATTGAGAAGGGAGAGAGGATGGAGTCTTCCACACCCCCATAGGATTTGAAATGCAGGTTTTAATGGCTTCCAGGTGTACCTCGATCTTGCACATATTTGGCTGTAATCCTGTAGAGACTGGGTTTTTGCCTTTAAAAATACAGCAGAAAACAAGCTTTGAAGTTTTGAAGATTAAATTGGTAAAAATAAACTTAAAGTCAGTCGGCTCTTCTTGCATTCCAAGAAGGGGAAATGGTTTCGGCAGGCTGTTTCTATGGGACTCTGTATTAGTGTTGGAAAAGTGTTAGTGCCACTAAATATTCTGCTGGAAAACCGAAGGCACGTATTTCTCTCAACTTGATAAATTTTGCAGCAAGAAACACAACTTGAGTGAATTCCTTAACAGCACTACAAGCATCTTCAGATACTCTAGAATTGGGTTTTTTTGGGTGCCTCCATATTTTAAAAGCCTTAGGTTGCTTTCAAGGAGTCAGTTAAAGTCCATAAAATTTGACTGCATAATGACTGTGGGCTCTATTCATAACATGTGACCTATGAGCTGCAAGGTATGTCTCACATTTTACAAGCCTACAAAGACTTCCTGATTGCTCATGAACCCCACCTTTCCAATGCATGGGGGGGACTTTTCTCACCCCGTGGTTATAAGCCACAAAATGAATACAGACGTGAACTTGTGCTTCGAAGGCCAAGGAGGGTGGATGGCAATTAACATCTGATTTTCTTCAGACTCAGGGAGTTCCAACACTGTCGCCATAAGTGGAAGATCTCTTGGGTAGATCTGAATTAGAAATAGGCAGTGACTTCTCAATGTGGTAGTACAGCTAATAAAATATTGTCTGAACAGCTGTGAAATAGCACTGTTGGACTGCACAGATGCAAAGGAAAGACAAATTATCACTGAATCACAGAATACCTTAGGCTGGAAGGATGTGGAGTTGCTAGCTGAGGGCTCATTTGCCTTTTTGGGTCTCTGCATGCATTCCCTGATGACTACTGCTCCCTTTTCCTGGTCATAAGCTGCATTGGTGACCTCCAGCCCCAAACACAGGCTCTCTGATCCCCTTGACCTCCTCTCGTTAGGACTATGACCACTAAGCCAACATTTCCAAGGAATGTTTTGTATCTCTTCTAATCCTCTACTGATCAGGTGGATGTTATGTTCTTAAGTTTATGTCTGTTTGCTGTAACTTGTGTCTCCTGTTCCTGCTTGCTATCTTTGGAAAACAGCATGATGGACACAAGGGTCCAGATTAGTGTTCTTGATCTGCTTTGCACCACACTGCTGGCAGAAAAGAGGTGCAAATCCACCTCAGCTGGCCTTTTGCAGTGGTTCATGTCTTCAGAGTAGTGGAGAAGGGCTGTAGCACATTAATATATCCACTCTGATATATTAATGTGAGTGAGTAGCTTTGTGAGTAGCAGACCTGGGTGCTGCTGCATGCCCCTGGATGCAGCCTGATGTGGTAGGGGAGAGGAGAGGGGACCAGAAACCGGTCACACCAACCTCAGATTACCATCTTCTGTACCAGTACTGATGTAAGGAAGGCTAAGAACATCCACCCTAATGAAAATGATAAAATAACGTAATGTGTTCATTAATAGAAGTTAGAACTATCTGTATTTCTATGTTTTGATCAAAAATCACTGTTGGCATCACAGCTGTTGACAGCTCTTTTGTTCCTGAGGAATTGTAGTCAGAGGATGACTTTGGAGAGAGGGGAAGAGGGTTAAATAACAAATGATGAGCCAAAAAAAGAGGTTTTGCCAGAGGCAGAGCTGTGGCACTGCAATGGGAGCTGGGGTACCTGACAGTCAGGAGGGAGACAATCCAGTGAACAGTTTCACTGCTGGATGATGAGCAGTGAGTTCTCCTCTTTACTTCCTCCGATTAAAAATTTGTGGCCAGCTTTTAACGCTGAGTGGAACTGTCTGGGATTTTATTTGCTTCCCATTTAGGGGCAACATCAGTCTTGCTTCTTTATACTTCTCAATGGGAAAAAAAACCTGCTTGGTTTCCAATTGCAGTTTTTTATTATCACAGACCAAGAAGAGGGGAAATGAAAAATCATCTTAATTAAAAAACACTAAAGTCTCGTGAAATACATGGTTCTTGTTTTTGAAGTGCTTTGTCAGGAACTGTCCACAGCCATTATTTTTAATTAGCTTATCTTTTAAATTAAAAATGGGTTATTTGCATTTTTTTAATGGGGAGTTGCTTGATCATTCAGTTCCCCTGTATTTTCATGTTCTAAGACAAGCAAGTTATGTAAAAAAAGAGTACAGGCAATTTGATTAAAAATACATTGTATCTTTTTATTCTTCTTTCTTACTTCTTTATATAAATTATGTGAACTTATGCAGCTATCATTCTCCAAAAGAGTCTCTTAGCATTTTTCAGTCAATGAGAGAAGACAGGAAAAAAAAATTAGGCCCTGTAAGTAATGTGGTCATTTATAAAATAGCTTCTCTTTCAAATCATAATTAGAGGTCAAAAGGCTAGAACAGAAGAAAAAATTTAAAAAGATTGAAATTGAAAAATTTTGA
This sequence comes from Cephalopterus ornatus, assembly GCA_013396775.1. Classification (NCBI taxonomy): domain Eukaryota; kingdom Metazoa; phylum Chordata; class Aves; order Passeriformes; family Cotingidae; genus Cephalopterus; species Cephalopterus ornatus. The sequence goes on along the minus strand of VZRE01015039.1, from coordinate 971,904 downwards.
AAGATTCTCATTTTCACTTCACGCTATATAAAGTAATACCCCCTCTCAGTAACAAAATCAATGTTTCTTGCAGAAAATGGATATTAAAGTCAAAATTTAAGAAATAATATTTTCTAAAAGAATAGTAAAAAAAGGGGTTGGCTTTCTCTAGTCTGTACTTTGTAATACATAAATCTTTCTTTCTGTTTCAAGAAGTTCCCTTAGATGGTTTGGTATTCAGAGGTGCTGAACCCCAGAAAAACCCCACTGGCTTCAGCTTGGACTCCGTACGGTAGAGTCAGCACCATGACAGACCAAACTCCCTGTGAATGCACTGGGATAAAGCCACTCTCACCAACAATGCAAAACATTCATATTGACCCTGAAAAGAGTCAGTTAACAGTGCATAACAGCTCTCCTGAGCTTTTGAAATGTGATGGGAGCAATACCGTAGTCTGTGGAAACATCCAGACCTAGGGGGGGGCATTTCTGAGCTGGACTTTCCCCAGGACAAAAGTGTCTGCGCCCTTATTCTTAAGAAATTAACCTTGAGACTCTTAACAACCACCAGGGATTATTTCTCACTGTTTATCTTGAGATGATGGGTACTTCCAGCTGTACATTGCTTCTTGGAACAGGTGGCTTATCAATTTTTTCTTTCTTTTCTGAACTCTGTGCGATCATTTGTGCTAAGTAAGAAAATGTCATTCCCAAGTTCCTGCAATATGTACTGAGGTCTGACACCGAAGTAAAACCATGATGTGAAGGTAGATCAGGCATTTGTGCTAGCATTTATTTACATTGTCTTGGCTTTTGTTTCCTTCTTGCAACAGCTCGTGATCATGCCAATAGCTCTTTGGGGATTTGCAGTCTTTCTGAAACACTTCCTTATAATTATGTTATTGAAGTTTAGTTCATAATTCATCGTATCTATGTGGTACAGTGTACTCAGTTTGGGTTGAATTAAAACCCTGACACCTGGACAATAAGGTCATCTTCCTCAAAGCTATGATCCTTCAGTTAGGGACCTACAAGTGAGAGAAAACACTTCCTGGATTCTGGTTATGTTAGTGTAGTAAAAAGGAGTGAGGAATAAAATTTGAATTACAGGGTGAAAAGAAGGCATTGGTGACCAAATATAGAAATATTTACCAAATGCTGTCAAATGTGTTGCATGCCAGTACTCACAGGCCGTGTCTTCATCCCTTCATGATAGCAGTGCCAGAGCTCACCTCAAAGGGACACTTAGATCAAATTCAGGCTCCTAATTATATTGTTTGGGTGAGGATGGTTTAGGAAAGGAAAAAAAAAAGGTGAATATACTTAGAGCAAGTATTTTATAGTTGTTTTAAGTGATAAAACAAATGCTCAAACAAGCTTTAGCTCCATAATAGCCTTGAGCCAACCTTCCTGTTTCTTCCTTTTTGCTGCCAAGTTGCATCACGAGGTAACATGTCATGAACTCACCATTCATTATTGTTATTGTTTTTGGAGAGACAGAGACTGGAGTTGTGGTTGTGGTAGGAGGAGAAGTACATTATTGAAATCACTTACAGTAAACCCCCAGTTTTGAATATCATTTCACTTCCTAAACAGGAAGTGTCCTACGAAAAACAACAACAGAAGAAAACGCAAGTGGAAGAGGATCTCAGCCCATCAGCTTTGGAAAAAGGGCCATTGCAGAAAACTAAATGTGGTTTCTACATGAGATTGCTTTTCAGCCTGAATTGGGAAGACCTATTTAAACTTTTCTGCAGCTTTATAAGGGTGTCTCCTACTTAGCTATCAATGGAATATCAGCTGCATTCAGCAGCTCGTCGCTTGTTCCTGCCTTGGCAATAAAAACCCTCCAGTCCTGAGCACGTCTGATGACTTTGAACTCAATTTTCTAGCGTGAAGTTAATCAGTTCCTGCCTTTTCACCCTTGATATGTAAGTCTTTGTGGCCATCTAACTATTCCTATTCAGGATTGTGGTAATAATTTTGGTAATTATTGATGATTTTTCAAATTTTCAAAAGTAGGGTCAGCCCATAATCTGACCAGCAACTTCACGCATTGCAGTGATCCAGATTCAATTCTAACTGACTGCTGGGGTATTGTAATTTGTAACTCAGAATGGATTAAGCCTACAGGGTTAGGCAAACATCCCAAAGATTCAAATCTCATCTTGATGACTAAGAATAACCAGCTTCTGGCTCTTAGAAGGTTTTACATATCAACAAAGCTGTGCATTTGCATTAACGGCTATCACACCACAGGGGCCTGCTCGTGTTTATCTTGGGAACAACCAGAAGCTGAACATTTAGTTTAAATTTGTTTAAATGTGACTCCTGTTGAAATCAGTGGCAAGCTGTGTGCACATATGTGACTAGAATGGTGCCTAAGGACTGCATTTCCACCAGTTTTTCATATCAAGAGTTATGTCTTAGAGAGATATCACGTGATAGATCAGAAAATTGAATATATTAGTATCAAAAATTCAGTTGGAACATACATTTTCTGGGTCTCTGTTATGTACTATGAGTGAGAGGCACAGTTACCATTTTGCTGGCAACTTGTGGCTGTGTTTAAAGGTTGCCTTCCAGTTGGTATCAGTGGCCTGAAAAGTGTGCCCATGAGGAGGACAGTCCATTTTACCCACAGCTCAATCCTGAGAAGGTGGTTGAGCGGGAATGCCTCAGTTTTTGACATGGTCAAAATTATTTGGATGTTAGCATCTAAGTTTTGAATTTGGCTTCTGCTGCATTTTTGTGTTGGGATGACTCTCTTTTGGCTTCACCTTAATTTTTACAGTTGCATTCCATGGGTGAACCAGCTGCCAGTTACATTTGAAAAACAAGCCTCTCTTAACAAGCTGAAAAGCAAAGTTTTTAAGAGATAGAATTACCAAAATTGTAGGGCTTCCAAAAGAAGTTTCTTATAAAAAACAGTTTTTGAGAATGCGATAGGGTATTGGATCAGCTGCACCAAAACCAGGTCATCCCATCTAACTTCTCCTGTATTTGGGGTTCAATTTTATCTACCCAGGAAGTTACTTTGTAAAATCACATCCCTCCCTTTCATCACCACCACCTGCTACTGTGAGTCTTTCGGGAAGACAAGGGGTAATGGCTTTAAATTAGAAGAGAGTAGTTTAGGTTGGAAATTAGAAATAAATTCTTGACTGTGAGGGTGGTGAGGCACTGGCATGGGTTGCCCAGAGAAACTGTGGCTGCTCCATCCCTGGAAGTGTTCAAGGCCAGGTTGGACAGGGCTTGGAGCAGCCTGGGCTAGTGGAAGGTGTCCCTGCCCAGGGCAGGGGGGTTGAAACTAGATGGTCTTTAAGGTCCCTTCCAACCCAAACCATTCTATGATTCCTGCAAACACATGACTCACTGTAATACTTGATGCACAGTGTTTAATCCTGTGTTTATTGTGCTCACTTTCTCTTCGATGCAAAGGAATTTCCACATCTTACCTTCTGTTTACAGAAATGATAGATCCGGGAAGCAAAAACATATGGGTGAACGTGTATATTTTTCCGCTATGTTAGTAACTGGAGGAAGTGGGAAGGCGTTTTGAATTTGCTCTAAATACCTGTTTTAGTTTTTCAATAAAAACATTATACATGTGACTACCTTGACAGCTAAGGCAGAAACAGTCCTCGCTCTGTTTGTTTATGAGTCTTGCGATTTCTTCTGTTTCAGCTTTCAAAATATTGAGAGCTGAATGTCCCAAAGATAAACAAGAAATACTGAGGCGTGAAAATACTTCTAGCTTAGCCATTCTGGTACTGAAACTTCTCTGAATGAGGAGCAACACCTCTATTTTGAATAGAGTACTGTTGTTATAAATACAAAAGCCTTTTTAGCCGACTTTCTTCTCTTGAGTTGCCGCAGACCGAGAAGTAAACACCTATTTGAAAATCCTGGTCCAGACACACAGAGCAGGCCTGAGAGTTTGGCCTGTCTTCTTTCACTTAAACTTTCATGTATTTTTTTACCTCACCACTCATACCTTTAACTCAGGCATCAATATATTTTATTGTTTTGTCTCAGCAAGTGAAGGAATCAGCCCCCTCTGTGGAGCTGGTAGCTTTGATCTGGTGTGTCTGCCGTCCCCTTTTGTCTGTTTGGGCTGTGCCTCTGCTTGCCTTTGTTGTTTTTTTTTTTTCAAACCATGAAATATCGAGATAAAATGACTGAATCAAGGCAGGAGTCTTTAAGGGCAAAACCCAGTAAATTGTCTACATTATGGGAAAGCACTTGAAGGACCTGACAACTTATTAATCATAAAGGGGAAGACTCTGAGCGCAGCTTCTCCTCATTTACAGAGGTTTGCTCTCTAATAGCATTTAGAAGTTTGTTTTACCCTGTCTCGGTGAGAAGAAAAGGCAGCTTTAACAATTCTGTCTCCCTCAGCAGTGCATTTGAATTTTTGTTGCCTCCCTTCGGCGTGCTGGTCAGAGGTCAGGGAGAGCAGGATTAGTTGACCTGTGTTGACAGAGCGGGTGATGGATGAGCAGAGTACAATGCAGAGCCTGTTTGTACCACAGCGGCAGCGACGCACACACAGCCTCACACCTGCGCTGAGCAGACAGGGAGCATCTCCTCTGGACTGGTTTGCTAAACCACCACTGGTTTGTAAAGACTTGCACGTTGTCCTGTGCTTGTTCCAGAGAGTAAGAAACTAGCCATTTGCTTTTTGTTAACAGGATTTCGGAAACACTGAGGCTTAATGTAGTAAGGTCAAATGGTTCAAATTTTGAGTTATTAGAGCAGATCGCACTCAACAATGCTAAAACTGTATTAAGGAGCACATCTTTTGTGAAGAATTGGACTTTACATCCGCCAAAACTTCCACCCTTGGTTATTCCTCTTCTGCTTATAATGATTTTCTTAATACTGGTGACACTTTCTTCAGGGGTAGGAGGGGTAATAGAAGTAGCCCTGCAGGTCCACTGCTGTGACTGATGAAGTAAATACACCATCCTGCAGTTTATGTATACAGTTTCTTTGCAAGTGGAAAAAAAAAATAATTGTTTGATGCTTAAAATGGACTCAGAGGCATGGCATAAGCTTTGCGGAAACCCGTGTTTTGGAGAGTCTACGTGACCACTAATCCAGTTCCAGTTCAGACTTCTTTTCAAGTGCACAGGCGCTGGCTGAGGTGTGAGTCAGGGCAGGCTTTTGGAAGGGAACCAACGTGCACTCAGTTTCTGTTTCTCCTCCTTATTAGCAGTGAAAATCGTCCATCGTAACCAGGAGCGTGGAAGCAGCAGTGGCAAATCTTGTGGGAGTCTCTGCATCCTCTGAGTGGTGCAGCCAGGTTACACACCAAGTCGAGGGGTGGGTTGAGCTGGAGCCAGTAGAGGTGTCCAATGTAGATATGCGAGTTTATGCAGGTCCACTGGCCACAAACCACTGTGTTGGGGCTTCACAGCAATTGCAGCCTTGATTCCAGCCCATTAGTGAGAGTCATAACCCTGGAAGATATGTCAGGCTGGGGTAAAGTCAGACCTGGCAGGGCTCCATGCATCAGGCTAGCTGGGTTGATCTCAGTGGTTACAAGGCAGGGATTTGACACTGATGGCACAAAAATTAGTTTGGGAATCAATATTCCAATTAAAATTAAGCAACCTCAGAAATTAAAACAGCTAAATTCACATTACTATGAGCTACAAGAGTTTCCAGGGTTCCCCAGGCAGATGTAACGGAGTTTGTTTCTTTACTTTTAATAGCATTACTCATACTGTGTATCCACCACTTTTACTGAGGCAGTATTCAAGTGTACTCTTTGAGGGAGGGGGAAGTAGCAGTGGGACCTGCATGGATAGGGTGAGCCTGGCATTCACTTTGTGAACATACAAAAATGGCAGTGTGTAAAAATACCCAGCAACATGTCTTCATGTACAGTAGGGCTGGGAGGTCAAGACTGCTCTTGTACGACTGAGTCTGGAGAATTAGTTCAACCAACGCATGGATTCCTCCTAGAACTTCAGGAATGTCCAGACACAACAGCAGACTGCAAAGCAAAGCTGCCAACCTGCTGTGGACACCAGCAACGAACTCAGAACCATATTTAAGGATGGTTCCTTAGCACAGTTGTGTCTATTGTATTGACTTTTGCTGAATATGTCCCCTTTTCAACAGCCAGAATGTCACATCATGCTCATCATGAATTTGACATCTCTGAGCTGCTAGATCACTGTTAAAAAAGAAACTCGAGGTTTTTAATCCAACTGCTGACAATACTTTCCTCTGCCACCTCTTAGTAACTGAGATATCACCATGCTTTTTTGAGTGTGGAAAATAACAGCTGCTTTGTCACTACGAGTTAAATGCTGATGAGGGTGAATCAATACATGGATTACATTTTAAAAGTACCATTTCTGCTTCCATATACGTGTTATTTTCTGTGAGAAAATTAAATAAATTAGAAGATGCTGTTAGGACGCAGGAAAAGCATTGTGGTGGGATCTGTGGAAAGGGAGCACTGGCCTGGTTAATAACCGGGGACGAGCAATTTCCAAATTCCAACACAATTTACACAGCTGTTTTTCCAAGTCAAGGGTCTATAATTAAAATTTCTTTGTAGGTGATACTCACAGTAATTTAAACAACTCTAGATACATAATTTAGATGGAATTCAGAAGACCAAAGTGAGTTTAAAGTCAGGTTAATCAGCCTTGGCAACGGTTTAGTTGCTTTTTCTGAGTGTTATCTTGAATCAGTTCCATCAGCCAAAGTTCTACAAGAGGTGGTTATTTTTTTCACATGTCACAGTAACGTGCCTGCTGCCCTGAGGGAGTCTGCATGTGGTGGGATTGGGTGGCTCATCTGGAGTTAAGACAACAGATGTGTCCCAGTCTGCAAAGGCCATCCTACAGCCATATTTTGTAGCAATTAATCTGTTGCTGACGATGGATAATTAATGTGGCTTTAACCATTTTCAGAAGGAGAAAATTATTTCCCATTAATACTTTCGATCTTGTCCTGGAAACCTGATATGGCTTTGACCCACATAATTCTTGCCCCTGCTGGTGACACGGTCTTATTGCTATGGATGTACTCATTTTGGATATGTAATGATTGCTGTCCAGCTCTTATGCAGTCGTCTTTAATACCCCATTTGAATGAGATAATTTTAAAGGCCATTTTCTACTTGGCAATAAGTAATATGAAATCCTAGGCTACAGCCCCTGGGATATACTTACATGTAGGTGCACACACAACTGCACATTTAGCAACCTTGGATGAAATCGTAGCTTCACACAGGCAAATTCATATTGCCTTTCCTGGAACCCAAATTTCACCTTTTATAGGAGGTAATTAAAATCAAAGGCTACTTAGTGAAACACAAGCTTGACCTTACATGGTTTCCCAGTGCGAATGATAAGAAACGATGACCATAGTTCCACATCAGTGCACATTATTAGAACTCACAGAGGAAGCCTTTAAGGTGTAGTTAAGTTAAAACTCAATATGAATGCCAACTTACCTTGATGCAAATGTGGACACTGTATAAGTAGAATTGGACAAAACTACTCATATTTAAAAGATTGAAGTGCTTATTCTAATAATGACCATTTTCACTCCTGAAGGTTTAGTATTATCGTATCCTCAAAAGACCCAACTTTATTACCAGAAATTCAAAAGAAGTTAAAATAATAAATAAATTGATCTGTTCAAGATTTGTTACCTTTTTTTCATAGACCCAACTTTTTATTAATAGGAGTTCTGTCAGTCTTTTTGTTAAGTCATGTATTTTTTGCAACAGTTTTTCTTTTGATAGGTTACTTCTCTTTTAATAAAACCCGTAGTGGATCTCATCTGAAGGAGTATGATTCATGACTGAGGGAGACACTAGGGGACATAAGTTCCTGGAAAAATTGGATGGGTTTTCCTGCTTCTCACAGTTGTGAGTGGATAATGGCTATTTAGATTCTGTCATGTCTGTAGTTGCCAGCATAAATAATCTCTGTTTCCAAGAAGTAAATTTCATGATACACTTTCGTCTTTAGAAAGCCCAATGTACAAGTTGCATTTTTTTAGAGGCAGAGCTCCTGTTATACATATATCATTGGTTTTAGAGGAAACAGTATTCATCGTGTCGTGTCATCAGATCATCAGCTTCATATATTATCTTCCCTGGCGAAAATAATGTATCTATCCAAATGCCAGCGACCACTCCCGTAAGAAAAATATATAAAAATAAATGCCAGAACTGACCATTCTGGGGAAAGTCTGGAGTATAAGAACCAGTTTTCAAATGGCTTCCGAAGTCAAAGCTGCTAAATCTGTGAATACACTGAATATTAAGTATTTTTCACGGGGAGATTTTAGCAGCATTTCATCCTACACAAAGTTCAAGAGAAAGCTTAGTTCTGGAGACCTCAGAGTGGATTTACTATTTTTCAGTTCTCGTCAAGAACTTGCAGCTTAGTGGAAGGATTTTTTTTTTCATTAAATTAGTGGGGTTTGCTTTTGCTTGTAGTCCAAAGAGAGAAGAAGGCACTTCTGTCCCACAGCTTATCTCACCTTGGTGTAAATGGCTACATGAGGTCAGATGAAGAGTTCTCAAAAAAGTGCCTTTTTCTTCACTGATGATAAAGGAAGTCTGGACATTAGGATGAGACACAGGCACCTACATTAGTCACATCTGAAAATAGGAGAGATGGCCCTTACCCCACGTTACTGGTCCCTCATGACCATGAGCGTGGCTTTTCCTGCCCTGAGGGACAGAAAACAGCCCCACGGTGTTGGGTGGAAATGTGGTCTCTGTGGAGCCAGGTGGACTTTAGGCACTGAGTCCAAATAATAGAATTTATTCTGATGTATCAAGACACTCCATGTACCTCTGCATCCTGTTGATGATTCCTCGCATCTGTGCTGGTGGTATGGTGTGGAAATCCAGCAATAATTTTCCCCTCCAATTATCACAGTGAATAGCTGTTATAATTATCACCTATAATTTGTTTGGCCTTCTTTGCCTTCAAGACGAAATTGTTGCTGTGGTTGCTGTATTTAATGCATTTGCTGATAATAGTTTGTTTCTCCCACATGTTGGGCCCATCTGTATCGGAATTTTATTTTACCACAGTAAGTGAACAGAACCATTACTTACTGATGTCAGATCCCATTTCCAGTGCATCATTTCACTTCAGCCACCATGGATTTTATATCCTTATTCTATGAACAGTCTATAAAGTAGTTTATCCTCTTCTTGAGTGACCAGGACCTCAGGAAAAAGTCAACGCTGTTCTGACTTGTCCTTTTCAACAATACTTTCTGAAACGGTTTGCCATGTGATTCAGATAGGAAGCAGTTTTCAGTAATGATATGCATTTTAATTCCTTTTTTTCTACATTATAAACACACATCTGTTCAAAAAAGGAAACACATTAAACATCCCTCCTAGCATTAGACATATAGATTGAAAATTTGTTCTGAGTTGGCTTGAGTGTCAGTAATCTTGACAAGTTTTCCAAGAACTGATAAAACGAGTCCTTGTACTGCTGAAATGAATTTTGTGTGGATAGATGTTTATGCTTTTAACATTAAGATAGCTGCAAGCTGTTCCTGGATAGACAAATCTTCTAGGGATTTTGAGTTTATTTGGCTGTTGGAACTACCTGGGTATTAACCTTCTAACCTGAAGACACAGTGTCCATAATTGTTATACAGAAATCATAGGAATTCTTTTCAGTATTAATCACAACAAAATTGTGAATTGATTTTCTTTCTTTGATGTAATGTACCAAACTGGGGCATGCCACACCTCAGCAGCAATCTCTAATTCTAGCCATGAGCTGGGTGAGAGTGAGCTGACTCTTTCCTCAGGGTCCCCTCCTGCTTCTCAGAAGCTGAGTTTAAGCACTGATTATACAGATAAATAATTACACAGTGAATTGTGATGCTTGAAATAAATGGGGTCATTTTGTCTGAAGTTATAAGGTGTAAGGATGGATGAACAAAAAGTGGGGGGATCTGCTATAACATAAGTGGAGCCTCTGTCCACAGCTGACTACAGCCACAGCATCCTGATTGTTCAGCTGACTGTGCTAGAACGAGAGGTTCACCATTGAACTCCAGCTCCCGAGGTAGTTTCCAGATAAAGCTACAGTAAACACATGCAAATATATAGGTATAGTGAGGTTATGGCTTTTTTTGTGTGTACCAAACCCCCTACTCCAGTCCCATCATCGTGATACTGAGTGTATTTGAGTTTGCACATTTGGGGGTGGTATATTTGTTTTTTAGTGATAAAGGGAGTTTGTTTCAGAGTGTGCTGTGGAGATAGTGGGCTGCCAAATTAAAGCAGGAATTCATAAAGAGGTGCAAAATAAGGAGAAAGGAACAGAAAGAGAATGAGCACTTCTTAGCTTGGTATTTCTTTAATTTCACGTAAATTTCACTAAGTAAATATGCCTTAAAAGTGAATAAAATTTTATTTCACTTTAACAAGAGAGTATAAAAGTTAAAAAGGTCACTGTAGTAATAGACTAATCTCAATTACCAGGGCAGCCGGTGAAACCCACAACTCCCACCTAATCTCATTCGGTGCACACGCAGTGCACCGTTTGATTTCCAACACGGCTAAATGAAATTATAAAGCAGTGTTAAATTTATTAATCATTTAATTAGCTAAATGTTCCTGCAACTACTCGTGAGATGAATGGCATGTCATTTTCTAATGCAATTTGCCTCTCAGCCAGGCAGGGTCAGGAGGGAAGCTACTGGCATCTTAAATGATCTTTTTTATATTGCACCTTCTATTAAGGGACAGTGTGATATCGCTGATTATATTTGAGTCTTGTACACAAGGCCAGGGAGTTTTCTTGTTATAATAACAGGTTATATCCAAACCAAAATAAAAATGGCAAGATCCAAGGAGCGAACAATTAACCCATCTGTGACTGTATTTCTCACTGCGGCTTTGCAAGGCAAATCTTTTTCATATTTAACAAGCCAGTGAACAGTGTGGGAAACTACACCAGCAGGTATTAAAGCAATGCTCAATCTAGTTTTATTTCTTTAAATTTACTCAGTTGTGAAGGAATTTGTGGTCTGAAAATTCTCCCAATGCCAGGTTAGTGTAAGCCATCTCATTGACTCAGAATTTATTTGCACTTTCCCTATTATTGTAGGGGAATCAAAGCCTTTCCTAGTCTGTGCATTCAACAATTGCTCATTTTTGTGAGTTGCTCAGCTGGGATTTTTGGCATGTTTATGTGTGCATGTCACACCAGGTTGATAGGATTATATTTTTTTTTCCTGATGTTTTGTTCTATAATTATTTTTCCACTGCAAAAATTAGTGACAAGTAGGATTCAGCAAATCTGTTTGGATTGACACCAGGAGGTAAGCCATGCTGCTTGGAGTGAAGTGCTCCTCAGAAGCCTGCAAGTGTGTTGTGCTTGTGTAAAGCTGAAGGTGCCAGTTACAACACACGGAAAACAACGATGTTTTAAGGTACTTATTTTTCCAGATTTATAATAGAGTATAAATACATTTGCTTTATGCATTAGGGGTTACTTTCAGGTCCCGGAGCATGTCCTCTGTGTAGGAAGCATCTGTGATGAGCTCCAAGCCAATGAGAAGATGCATTCAGCTTTGTAGATGCTGAGCCCAAAATGGCACCGACGTGTCAAAATATTTGTCCCTACCAAAGTTAAATGACACAGCTAAAAATAAAGCAAGAGGACCTAAAGCAGGAAGCAGCGGGAGATAATCTTAGCATAAGTGGTAAAAAAAGGCTGTCACTTGTTATTTATAGCACAGAAACATATGTAAACCCCTTGGAAGCAGGGCCCCGTTGGCTGTGAACTTCACATGCAGCTGATAAATAACTGTCCAAACCCAGATCCACACAACTTAATCACGACTTCTAAGATCCGAGTCGTCACCCTTGGTGTTGCACTCAAACCCAGTGCAGTGGTTACCAGCCAGGGGTCGTTCAACTCGGCTTCTGACTCAGCCCCTGAAGGTGTTGTCCGACTCCACTTGAAAAGGAGGACAAGAGCAACCACATTTGCTGAAAGGTTGTTTTTTAGGCGCCTGATGTTGGATGGGGTAACCCTGATGTACGTTGTTAACCGTTTAGGTCTGTTTGAGACAAACAGGTGAATCAGAGGGAGACGTTTAATTTTTGGTGGGAAGTTCTGATCTCGTGTTGGAAACAGCCAGTGAGTGATGTATTTTAATTTTTTAGTGTGAAGTCTGGTAGCACAACCCAGCATGTTTGGGAAAACTGTGGAACTTGAGTGGACTCTTAGCCTTTTTTCTGAGCCCTAGGTACTTTTGTTTTCCTGTGAGCTTTGCAGATAGTGTTTTATTTGTGCCTTATTTGGGAGATACAAAGCGCACCCCCTTGCAGGGAAAGAGCAAAAGACCAAATGTTGAGGCACAACTTGGGCAGGAGAATGTGGTGGAGAGCTGCTGTGCACAGCTTTTCCCCTGGTACCCTGCACCTGCTCTTCATTAGTGCTAATGAATCCAGAAAGTAAAACATTTTGTACTAGTGAGTCATATTGTTCTCTCTTGGCTGTGACTTTACTGCGGATCAAATTAAGTGAAAAAAAAACATTTTTGCAAAAGCTTTAATTTCTTTTCCTGGGACGCTTTGTGTCTTGGGATAGGTCACTTAGCACCTATGGGATGTGGGATGGTATCCCATTAACTTCTTTCTCATTAGCAAATCTCCTTTTGATTTAAGCTGGGAGATGTGAGGCTTCCCTGAGAGCTTTAATTCCCAGCCCACGTGCAATTTATGTGGTTTTCACTTCCCTGTTTGTAGAAGATGTATAATCATACTGGGGAAAATGTTGCATAGGTAAATATCCAGTGCTTGTATAGCACCACAGGAACCCAGGGAAGAAACAGAGCTGGTAGGTCAAAATTGTTATTAACTTTACTTAGAAATTAGAAGTATTGTCACACAGAAACAAGAAAATTTGGAATATGTGTAGATTTTTTTTTTTCATTTGTTTGTTTTCTTTTTCTACTAATTTAGGTCAACTGTACTCTTGGTCACACATTTTTGGGCTGTCCGTGGTAAATTTGTGTCTGTTTTTCTCCCAGCTGCACACTACAAAAAATCAAAAGTTTTGAAAGCAAGGAACTGCAGTTGTGAAGATTTAATTGAAAGCTGGTCATGTTTTAAAATAATCTCTGTTTGCATGAAGGCAAGGTTCCTTATGGCCAGCACTTTATTACAGGGGTTGTTTCATGTGTGTGTGTGTGTGTGTTTGCAGAGCTGTGAATGCACACAGCAGCTTTGCATTTGAGCATCTTAAAAAAACACCTCTGATCCATACACTGTGCAGGCCACAGCATGTGGACATTACCTATTACACACTGCGTGCTTATAAAGAGCTTTATTTACTAAATATTTGGCAAAAAGATCTAGTCAGACACTTTGCTGGGAGCAAAATACAGAGCAATATTCTTCTCCTTGTCTGAGTTCAGTGCAGATAAATACAGGCTGCTGGGGCTTCATCCGTTGGGTTTCCATTCACATTTTTTAACATGTTAAATATTTCTGGTTAACCAGTTAAAGCGGTGAGATGAACGTGATTGCTTTTAGATTGCAGCTATAACATCAAGTGAATTTTATAATAAGGAGCCATTTTTTTTTTATT
>VZRE01015039.1:923308-958277 GCA_013396775.1 Cephalopterus ornatus | reverse complement strand
TTTTTTTTTTTATTTTTTTTTTTTTTCCCCTGCCAAGCTGCCCTTGTGGCTGCCGGTCTGACTTTGAGGTCCTCATTATTGTGGGTTTAAATGAAGGATGTTCATCCAGGCAGGGCGGGGGAGGCCAATAGACATCGCTGCCGTTATCTGGTCCTTCTATCAGGCCAAGTGACAGGCTTCTCGGGGAAGAATGCAAAGCTCATGGTGGAGACCTCAGCCTGACACAGAAGGTGACTCCCCTGACTCTAACCTTGAAAGGAAAAAGTTCCCACTTTATTAAAATGAATTTCGAAAGGGCCGCTCTGACAGCTGCATAATTAAATATTGGAGTGTCAGCGATAATTTATTCTGCTCGCATTTGGTGGTCAGAGCCTGCTCACTGTAGGGTCAGCAAGCACAGTGACAGAGCCAAGGATACACTGCATTACGGGGCCCTTTACCCGCGCGAGGGAAAGGAGAGGCTGTAATTTTTGTTTAAATAGAGAAAACAAAGCGGCAAGGAGATGAGCAGGCTGTGAAGCGCTCTTAGGAGCTGCCTGATAAACACTGTTAGGTATAACTTGTGCTGAAACTGCTTTGTCTGGCTGCAGGAGCTGTGATTATTCCCAGCCTTGCCTCTTCTGGGATCCAGCTCGCCTGCTAGGGCCGGTTCCTGCTTTCTTCTCTAACATGCATGTTAGGAATAAACCCACCAACGGTCAATACAATGTGCATCCTCACTCATAAACTTTCTTTTTATAAAATTATGTAAATGGCCATGAATATGTATGAAGCAGTTTGGAGACAGAGAGTGTAGGGAGTTCACATTGATCCTGTTAGCATTCCAAGTGAAACACCAGCCATGAATATTCTTTTCAGAGGGCAGTGGCTGCTGGAAATCAACATCTAACAAGCAGTTTTCCCAGAACAAGTTTAAATAAAATGGCTACGTGCCCTTATGCCCAGTCAGAAAGCAAGAAAGGTCACGCCGGGAGCAGGGCTTTCGGCTGATGGGCATCTCCTTTGGAGGAGGTTGTTGAGACAAGGCTGTCGCTTTTCACTCTTAGATTGCTGGTAATTGAAGCTGACATACCAAAAATATACCCTTTTTGCACACACCAGTCTTTCAACAAGAGCACATCGCTCACACAAACAAAATAATTTGCAAAGGCATTTTGTTTTTCTCCTGCTTGCCTCAGCTGTGCAACACCTATTTTCCACATTTTCTTTGGAGCCTGCTTGAGTGGATATGTTACTAGAGCTCAGGTTTACCAGTTTTCATCTTGATGTCATGCAGCTTTCAGCATTAGCTTTTACAGAAGAATTTACTGAGTTCCTTCAGCACCTTCACAGTTATTGAATGAAAAGCTGACCTTATTATCAAGGATGAATGCTGGTTTTGTGGCTCAAACACTGCATGTGAACCCAGTGTCCTCAGCTTAGTTTTTAAACCACCTTTAAACTATGAGCCAGAAGGTCTTTCTGTGACTCAGTTCCTCATCTGTAAAATGGGAATAACAGTGTGTTTCATGGGATTGCTGTGAGAATAAATACTTCGGTGTTTATACTCAGTTTTTATCTTGCTGAGCATAAAAGAAAATCCCTACTTGTGTTTCTGCCTTCTTGTTTGAAGAAAGACCATGAAAGCATCTTTGTCTGCTTGATGTCAAGATACAGACTCTTAAAATGACACTTGAGCATCTTTAATGTAATTCTTTTGGACTCCAGACAGTCATGTTTCCGTTGCTTAGATCTTTGTACCCACCTATACCTCCTCTAGTTACCCTTGCTGTATGTTTGTAATGGGAAATGTTCTCTCTCCACATGGGAAAGTTGTGTTGGTTGTATGACATTTTGCTCCTATTAAGCAGGCATGTTCAAATAGGTTCTGAAGTGGCTTGTTGAAAATACGATGGTCAGGTGGAGAGGAGGAGACAGCATTTAACATCCACAGGTAGAAGCAGCAAACAAATATCCACGCTGGCATGCAAGGACACATATATAGTCATATCTGTGGTTAGATTTCTGTTTTTCTGGGTTTTTCCAAGCTTGCTTTGTCTGGAAATCTCTAACTCTGCGCCCGTGCTGCAGTGCATGCTGCAATTATACAGAGCTGTGTTTGTAATACCGGATTTGGGGGTGTTTTTTGAAGTAATTGCTTATGGGCAGAGTTTTGCACCAATACCTGCAGCTGGAGCCTGTTGTGGACAGGTGTCAGAGTGCCCAGCTGACCCACCTGCAGGGAGCGGGGTGTAACTGGTCCCAGCACGGGGAAGAGCTGCCGCAGGGATGGGAAGCGCGCCTGCGAGGCTTGACAAACACGTTGGGTATATGTCATTGTCAGTCGAGTCAGGCTGGGGACGGGGCTGTGGTTTAAAAATGATAACCAAGCTCCATAAATCAGAATGCTCCCGCTGCAGTCAAACTTCCTTGGAAAGTCTTTGAATTTGGGTAGTGCATACTAATAAATTAG
This sequence comes from Cephalopterus ornatus, assembly GCA_013396775.1. Lineage (NCBI taxonomy): Eukaryota > Metazoa > Chordata > Aves > Passeriformes > Cotingidae > Cephalopterus > Cephalopterus ornatus. The sequence continues at coordinate 955,825 of VZRE01015039.1, read as the reverse complement.
CATTGGCTCTGGCTAAATGCACCAGCCGAAGCTGCGCGGAGGCCGCTCGCTCCGGCAGGGCTCCCTCAAGGATGGATGAGGAGCTCCCAGCGCCGAGCAGGGAGACGGCGGCGGTGACTAAAACAAGCTGTCCCTCGAAAAAAAAGGGAAAAGTCACAGAGTGATTACAAGTTGACCTAATATTTTTTGGCTTTCAAGATAAACTTTATGGGCCTGATTACCCAGAGAGTATTAGGCTGTGGCACGGAGCCTAAGCCAGGGGGTGAGCTCCCGGTGCTGTTGGAGTCAGTGGCAAGACTCCCATCAGTTCACCAGGATGAGGATTTCATCCAAAGTTCGCAGTGGGATAATTAGTGTCAGCTCAGTACAGGTAAAACACAAGTAAAGCTGTCCTGCTTGTAGCTTGCAAACTTCTAGAAGCAGCTCAAGTCTTGGCTGGGGTTGTTTTTATTTTACTTTGAGATACAAACCTTCAACAGCTTTCACACCATGTGCATTGCTCTGAATGTGGGAAATTTCCTCTGGATCCACTGACCTTCAAAACAACAGGAGGAATGGTATTAAAAACGTGGTGTTAAAGACGGTAACTGTGAATTAACATCCCAAACTCCATTTCAGCGTTGCTGTTTTGAGCTTTGTGTAGCATGCAGGCGGCTGCTCGGCTCACACAATATCCCAGGGATTTCACTGGGACTCTGCATGTCAACAGTAATCTATCTTCATGCTACATGATTCAGGTTCAGGTCATTAGTTTATACTTAGAATTAAATATTCAGTTTGATTTTAGCTCTGTGAAATGAGAGCCGAATATATAACACCTGATTTCAGAGAGCCTTGTAGTTCTACAAGTCTCTAAAATCCATGAACACACAGAAAGTGCTTTTGCTCCTCTGCCCCTGAAATGATTATAGTTGGAATGTTATTGAGATTATAGTTTTCTTTAGATGTCTTGGATTATTTTCTAAATCCATTTCTAACCCCATTTCTCCGTGGCACTTAAATAAATGAGAAGAAATGAAAGATTTTTAATTTCTAAGAGAAAATGCAAAATTATTTCCTAAGCGCCTCCTTTCATCCTCTCAGATTTCCTCAGAAAAAGAATATGATGACATCCTGATAGCTATGAAACCAAAAGAGCACTGATTTGTACTTTGTAGGGAAATATGCTCTGAAATTACATATCTAATGTGTAGCAATTTTTAGCTGAATATCTGTGCCTGGTTTCCTAGTAAAGCAGAGTTTGCATTGGACACACAGAGACTGAACTGAGTAATTTTAATTTAATTGAATCTTTTATGTAGGCATTTTCCTTCTAGGGAACCTTGGCCAGTTATTCGTTTGTGAAACTTGCAATAAAATAGCAAGACAGCTCGTCAGGGATGGAAGGAAAGGGGTAATATTTAAATTATGCTGACTTTGAAGACATTGCTTTTGATCCATTCCTTGATTTTAAAAAAAATATGTATTTTGGTGTTTAGCATTTAAAGATTCCTTTCTGTGACTATTTTTTTCTCAAAGCACTTATTCTACAAATGCCTGATAGATAATTATATCTCATCCAGTTTATTGGTGGAGACAAGAATGCAAAGTATAATTAGAATTGTGTCTGCTCACCTTCTTTGTCTAATTTGTGTAATTGTTTTCGATGCCTTTTTTTCCTGTAAAGGGAGATCACCTAAAATATCTTTAAATAATAACAGTTAATCTAGTGCAAGAAAGGCAATCACAGCACTTATGCATTCGGGCCTTTAGCTGAATCAGTTCCTAAGAAAAATAAAGCCCCATTCTGGGAGATGAAAAAAGCCTTTCTGGAGTTATCACGGAGAGGAAACAGGATGGGTTAAAAAGCAACACCAGAACTATGTGGTTGGGTGAGTAGGCAAATCGAGACACATTTTGCCTGGAGTTTCATTCAGAGGGATGTAGATTCTCTGCTCTGAAACGGGAAACTTTCCATCCTTAAAAGTTTTTGCAAATTATTTTTTTTAATTTTGCTAATTTTAGAAGAAACCTGTAACAGAAAGTGTCTGCCAGCAGAAAATTACCATATTGAGCTGAGGATAGCACACAGTTCATCATCCCTCGCCTGACCCTGCCCTGTTTACTCTGCTGGGGTAGGAGCAGTGGCCGGCCAAGCTCTGCTAGTCAGAGTGTATTACCCTGTCAGGGAGAGGCCAGGCTGCTCGGATTCACCCTGAACAAATTACATACCTCACTACATCTCCGAGCAAGGTAGCAGGGTTATAACTCAGTCTAAGCACCATTCACTCTTCTATTACCTTCATAACCAAGGTCATACTAATCAACTCAATTACCAGTCCTCTTGGACATTTTCATAATGTTTTCTGCTAGTTGCTCTCCTGTGAAAATCTCCCGGTCTAAGCAAATTAATGCCATTTTTATAACTATCTGCATTTCAGGTACAGTGATCATCTTTCAAAAGGCTGCTTCATGGCAACAAATGCCAGCCAAATGTTAGAACAACAAGGGTGTTCAGCTATATTCCTCTCTCGACCTCCTTTATTGACAAAACAAGCTTAAATATACCTGAAAATAATGCTGTATGTGTCAGAAATGAAGGATGAACTATGTTGCTGTAACTTCCAAGAATCTGGAGCTCCCCCAGGAAGGCTGATCAGGAAGCCTGGTCTTATGTGTTGCTTAATTTTTGGACAATCCTTTAAATGTCGCATTCAGTGTTTCAAATGCAAAGACTATCTCTCTGTAAATGTTTCCTCAGTGTAAGCCTATCTCCCTAATCCTTATATGTTTCTCTGAATGTTATCCTGAAAAATTCTGCCCGTACAAGATTTCAGTAAAAATATTAATGCCTAAGTATTTAATTTGCAAATTCCTAATATTTGCATAGCCACATCTTTTAAAATCTCGAAAAAAGTATTATGGCATCAGGCAAAACAATCAGAGTGCACTCATTTTTTAATAATTTATATTTCTTCAGGGCTAAATTGTTCCCTTAGGCAGATTTTCCCACTGGAAAAATTCATTTGGTCTCTCTTCAGGACTATAGTGTTCAGTGGAATAAACAAGAGACTTTTAGTTCCTCCTAATTCTCAGCGGGATCTGTTGAGACACAGCTCTGTAGTCTCGCCCTCGCGTGATTCCTTTGGGAACAGGTATTTCGTTTCCCTTAGACCCCAGTCTCCTATAACCCCCCACAAAAATGCTTTCAGTTGACTCTAGTTCCTACTAACTTACTTTAAAATAGCAAATTTATGGGTGGTGTGTGTTATTTCTAGCCGTGCCCTGTCTTGCTTTCACCACCTCAGAAGCACCTATGATCCCCCGAGCGACCTTGATGCATCCTGGGGTAAGAAAGGGGGTAAATGTGACACAGCTGATGGCCCTGACCCCGCACTTGGAAAGGGTCTCATCCACCCTCATTGGGCTGAACCCATTTTTTTGTGAAACAGTTTGGCTATTTCATACACTCTGAAAGTTTAAGGCAGCAAACTGACTTTGCTCCTCTCTGTAATCTCAAAAAAAGCACAATCATAACTGGCATTTGTCACCTCCATAAGACAAGACCTGCCTTAAAAAATCGAAATGTTTAAAATTGGCATTTCTGAGCCCCTAGCTGAAAGCAGCCCTTCTGCAGAAGCATGACAAAATGCATCATTTTCATAATAAGGGCAAGGGGAGAGACTGCCAGGTGGTTTGTATAAGGTGGCTGCCCTGGCCCAGGAGCAAGAAGAGTTATAGCTACTTGAAATTTTGATATATATGATGTCCCGTGCACTGAACTATGAAGCCCAATGGTTCCTGGAATATTAAATTGATACTGTAGCAGCTTGAAAACTGACCTGCAATAAATATGTTGTTGTTCTGCATTTGTGCTGTTGCTGTTAGCATTTAGCAAGGTGACCGACTCCAGGAAAATGGAAAACTTCTTTCCTAGAGAGCAGTGGGGAACTACAAGTGTTATCAAGAAGTGTTTAAAATATGAACCCACAGGTGCCTGAATTAATCAAGGCTCCTCTGCACGCAGGTAACTTGTAAGCACCTGGTTCTGGATACACAAGTGTTTGCTGGATGCTTTACTGAAAGTTTAGTAGAAAGTAATAATATTAAACCAGAACTTGTTCAGAGCTGGGTCTTGAGGTGTGATAATCATATGGAAAAAAATAAGGGAGTTCCAAACCCCTCTCTGTTACATATTAGTTGTGTTTGCCCCTCTTAAATGCTGCCTGTGTTTTCCTGCCTCACTTTTTGTCTCTATTCAGCAGTGTCCGTGCTTTAATTCAAATGTGAACTTTCATTACTATCTGTGCCCCAAAGGAGGTGTTCGCTGTTGTTAATAATGCAGAAGATTTTAATTTATGCTTCATCCAATGTAAAAATCACAGCACCCCTGCTGCTGAGAGCCCTTTTCTGTCCCCTTATACAAACTGGTTGTTCTGTATTTAGTATTGGTAGTACTCTTCCAGCTTTCCTAAGTATTTTGATAAAGTTGATCAGAAGTCATTTTACTTTTATAGCCATTATACTGATGTATAATTCTCTTTTATTGATCAGTCCTCAGTGTATGACTATAATTATATTTAGTGCAATAAGCAACATTATGAGGGATTTTGCTTTTTCATCCTGTTTGTTTGAAGTCTCAACTGTAGGGCCAATTTTCACATTCCTTAAAGAAAGAATTGCTAAAATAAATTCAATCACAGAAGCTTTTAAAATTTGAAATCCCAGGAAGCTAATTAGCATTTCCTTTTAAGAGTGCTTCCTGCTTTTTTATGTACATATAGATTTGGACCTCAGATGGGCCTGGCACCTCTCCAACATCAAGATCATGTGATGATTTTTTTTTCTATTTTTTTTTTTTATTTTACCCTATAGAACATCAAGCTCTTGCAGAGCATCATGGCAATTAAAGAAGCAAAAAAGAAAAAGGGGAAAAAGTCCATCATTATTGCTTTTTTACCCCAGGTACACAGTGATCATTTATTAATATGGTACTTTAAAATTTGTGTTTGTGTTGTTTTGATTCACAGTCAGATAATACAGCCGTATCAAATATACAGTGATGTTGTGCAATCTTTCTACGTTTTCTAGCAATAAATGCAGCATTTGGAAATAAATACTTTTATAATCCATGCATACTATAATGCACCAAGGTGCTCATTTATTTATGGGCTGGCTGGTAAACATCGCAATTGTGTAAGATACTTGCAGCATAAAATGCTGTATACAACTGCTAGGTGACTAAATCCACATACCAGCAGTATGATCTCTTAATAAATCTTTGTACAGCCCATATCCAAAGAGCTGCCAAGTAAAAAGGGGATTTTGGTCTTAAAAACTAATGAGAGATCCATATATTTCCTTCCCAAATCTGTATATTCAAACAAAGGCCTAAGTGGACTGTTAATACCAGACTCATACTCACAGTCAGTTTGCACCGTGTTTTTTGCTTTCTTTAAAGTATGATCCACATTATGCTCTGCATCAAGCTTTTGCACTCGAGCACATTTTTATTTTTAAAGGAAACATAGTGGCCTGTGGGCTGATAGGGAGCAGGGGGGATAAGGGAATAATGATGCAGGTTTTAATAAAGAAATTCTTCCCATGAGGGAGGAGAGGAGATGACTGTGGCTTTAATAAAAGCAAAAAAAATCTGCCAGCATCAAGAAAACAAAACAAAACAAAATAATTAGGAGTTCAACATGTACACGTGAGATGCTTCCAAAGAGAAGTGCTTATAACCTTTGAAGAAAATGCGACTTTTTTGGTTTTTACTAAAGGTCTTTCGAGTAAAGAAAGGGTGGCTTTGTTTAGTGAGATCCCCTGTAGTTACTCAGTGGGACAGGAAGGTAAAACAGCAAGTTCCTGCGTTGTATCATAGTCCAAAGTTTAAATAGGATAAACTTCAATACCAGAAACCAGGCCAAGGTTCTGTGCTACACAGGATTCACAGCTATTTTTTAAGAGTATCTATGACAGGATGCTGATAAATATCTGTATTATTAATGAGTCATGGTTCATGTTAGCCAGATCTTTGGTGATATTTTCTCTCATCGATATTCAAGTATGGTGGGAAAATGGCTGATGATTGTCAGGTTTAGGTAAACTTTCCATTTGCTTCGCTGTTCTAAATCATTAGTCAAGTAGTATTTATAAACCTGTGCTCAGCAATTATGGTACTTTCCTTGAGATGAAACTTTCATTTGATACTCCCCAAGACAGGGTGCTCTCCTGACTCTGTGTTTTATCTTCTTTCTCTCTTGCCGAAGGCAACTCGAAAGAACCGACTTGCATGATGTAAAACCTGTAGCACTGAGTTTCCCAGTACCTCCCTATGTGAACATTAACCAGCTCAGAGAAAATTCCTGTGGTGGGTTCACATGTGTGATGCCGTATCAATAAATCATACCGTGGCTCCATTAGTGGGGAGGAATTATTTTAAGGACTTGAGGATTTTTAACGTCAATCCGTTTTTTCCTTTCCATAGCAAGTTGCAGTAGCTGGTATCAATGTCAGCACCTGAGCTGGGGTAGCTGCTGTATGTGACTGATACTGATGCTGCTTCTTCTGTCCTCACCCAAAGGAAAATAAAGTAGCTATAACAAAGAACAGACGTTGTTCTGCCATCCCAGAAAAAATGGTGCATTCTGCTTTATCAGAACATTTCTGTGCTGTAGTGATGGTCTTCACCAAACTTGAACCTGACTCAGAGCACTGTAGGAGAGCAAAGCAATGCACATTTTAATATCTTTTTGACCTCCTGGTTCCCTATGCCCGTTTGTTTTCCTTTCTCTTTCCACTTATAATGGATTTTCACAGTATTTCTCGCACGAATTTAGAGAGTTGTGAGAGGTTGATAACCCCACACTGAAGTTTTGGGTGCTGCTAGATGCTCTGCAACTGGTCACTTTGGCTCTGGTTTTCCTTGTTTTAAGGTTTTTAGGAACATCAAGAATTCTTTCTGTAAATGAGGCATTTTTTTCCTGCAGTTGATCTTTCTGCCATGACTGTGGTTCCAGGTAGAGCGTCACACAGGGGCTGTCTTCTGGCATTGTTCATTTGGCAGGGGAAAAAATGGTTCTGAATGACGCTTTTCACACACAGTATCTGCCTTTGGAACTCCCGGCTCTGTGGGACTGATCTGGGTCGAACCCCTCCACGACTGTTGTTTGCTGTGTGTATCAGATTTTTAGGTGACACGTTATCAGTTATGCACAAAGTGATGGATTTCTGCTTAATTCTGGTAGGCTCTCAGCAGCAGAGCCCCTTTATGCCCTTCATTTGCCTCAACGAGGGGAGTCACTGCGGTCATATGCAAATCTTGCCATAATTACCCACGATTTTCTCACTTCCACACTGACTGGCTGCACCAGAGCTTCCACTCCAGGTCTGCTAGGAAACTTCACCCATGAGCTTATCCCCTACTTAGAAGTATTTCCTTTGCGCTCCAAAATTAGCACTGATTTTGTTCTGAAGTGGCTCTGAGCCTTGGTTTGGTCTGACAAAACAAAATCTTCTTTATTTTGCAAACTACAGACCAGACCAGCTGGTTTTCTAGAGCTGATAATTTTATTTTCAATAATGTAAGTCAAGAGAAACTCAGCTTGTTGGCCACCAGAACAATGGTACGTCTCTACCCAAAGCAGAGGAGTTAATTTGTGGTGGGGTAACTTTATGTCTTAGTGAAGAGGTGAGTGTATGAAGTTTGTGTCACACTAGGAACATGCCTGCAAATAGATATTCCATCACTTAAATGTACACTCACCCAAACTGGACACTCTAAGCCAAAAGTTACGCTGTTTTAATGAGAGCTTTGTAATTAGGTTGTTCATTTGCTGGGTGAAATTGTCATTAGTAGAGGAAGGTTTTATTAATTCAACCTTTTTATATAAAGAATATAATGAATCGCTAACATTCTTATAGATACAGACCACGATTATTTCTGCTTCCTGCCTTGCAAACATCTTGTTTCAAATTAGGTTTATCTGCTGTCTAAAACTAAATACAATGAATAGATGTATAATAAAATCTTTTAATTGTCTTAGCATATGTTGCTTTTATTAGGTGAGAATAATTGCATTCATGGGATCACCTACAAAGTCCTTTAGAATATAAAATTGAAATGGCTTCACACTGAGTGCACAAGTCCTTCTGAGCCGTGCCATTTTCCCCTTCACTGCCTCTTGTCCCCCTTTCGCTGTAAAGTTCACATTGAAGTGTGACAAGAGACACTTGACAACTGACACATGCTGGATCTTATCAGCAGTGAGTGCAGTCATGGGCCCTGACTGAAGAGCGATTGTCATTTCTACACCATTTATTCCTCTCCTAGCCTCATTGCTTGCTTCCTTTCTGAGGAAATTTTCCCTGTTAAAGTACTGTACTTGTCGTTCTTTTTTGGTGCGTGTCTGTGGGGGTTTTTTTCTTTTTTTTTTCCCCTCACGAAAGGATTTTGTTACGCATTCATCCCATAGGCAAGCCTCTAACAGACTTCTTCTAACCTCTTAGTGTCAGGACTGCTCTAAGCTGATTCAGGCTAATAAAAGCAACCCAACAAAGCTTTGATGGTGTCATTACATCTTCCTTAAATCCCCTTCCTTGCTAACATCCAATAATTCTATTACCTCTAATCAATTCACAGGCTATTTTATTTGAAAGGAAGAGAAATCAACTTCAAACCATGCCGGTGCAGTTTGCCCAGCATTCACTGAAGGTGATGATGTTTCTGCCATGGCTTCAATTGACTCTTTAAGTGAGTTCTGGGCTATTGAGCAGTCTGAACTTTTATCTGTGCTCTGCCAGCCCAAGCCAACAACAGCAGAAAATAGACCGTTGTTGCCTCTTGGAAGCTCCTCCACTTCTACGTAGCGCTGTGTGTCATTTCTGTAGTGTAGACAGCGTAAGCAATTGATAAATTGAGAGTACTGAGGATGAGGCATCAACTTATTACAGGAGTTCTTAAATGCAGGAGTTTGGCCACGTTGTTTTAAATTAACTATTCCTGGAATTCTTTGTATTGGAGCTCCCTGATTTTTCCTTTCTTTTTTTGAAGGAGGATTTTACCCCTATTGTTTTAACTTACCAGAGCTTTCACGCGTGCTCAACCCCACCTGGGCGATCGTTGGATTTTGTCATTAATACTGCAGAGATGTCTGAGCGAGCTCTCAGGCTATGTTCATGCATCGTTGTCTGACGGGGGCTGTGTCTGCCAAAGAGCTTATTGCCCCCGGCTCACGTCAAAGCTGCGCGTCACGATCGCTCTGACAGAGCTGCTGCCACCGTTGCCCTAGCACAGTTCTTGCAAAATAAGTCTGGTACCTTCAACAGCTTAAATAATAAATAGGTCTCTGCGAAGGCAGCCTTTAACTGAAACATCTGAGTGATTAGGGGGGCAGCTGGGGCTGCAGGTAGTGCAGGGTGGTACCTGCTGGAAGGCAGGGAATGATGAGCAGCAAAATGTGGGGCAGAGGTTCTAACATCTCTATCTGACATGGAAGGAGCCAGTAAAGGACTTTGGAACATGCTCTGCGTCATCAAACTCCCCAAAGCAATTTCAGCCAGATCATCTATCCACAGAAATGTACTCTTCTTAGTTATTCCTGGTTATGTGGCATAATAAAGCATAAATGTACATTAGATATCAAGATGCCCCAAGAGCTTGACTCTGAGCAGATGGATGACACCCAGGCCCATACCCCAGCAAAACCAGGGTGTAGTTAGGAGAATACCCTCTCCATAACTTGCTGGACTCTTGAGAAGAGTCTTCATGTTCGGAACTAGCTAAATTTTATCTGGGTCAAGGCTCCACCATGTTTCTAATAGAGTTTTTAAGAGTATGTTGCTATTGTCACTTTTCTTAATGAGAAACATGCATCATTTCATCATGCTTTGGTTTCCTCCTTTATCTCTTCGTCTATACAATAGGCAGAGTAGTGGGCATCCTGTTTTCTCCCACGCTGTCGTAGTTGTTGCTTTCAGAATAAGTTGAATTTAAGCTCTGAACTGAGGAGGAATTCATTGCTGTCCTCATGTTGGTTAGCAGTTACTCACGCAGAGCCCCTGGGATGACTCAGCTAAGCGTGGGCGGCAAACCAACACAAGTCAGGATTGCCTGCGCTCTGTACCCAACATCTATTTTACTTGTTAAACTGTGGCCTGGATTGTTTGGAAATATGAGGGCTTTGTTTTCTACCCTGTACGCTCATACTGTAAGAATAAAAGCATGTCTTTTCTGTAAACATCTGTCAATCGGTTAAAAATTACAGAAGCTTTTCAAAGCGTGGTTTGGCGATGTTGCTTGTAATTTCTGTTGTCACACGCAATACACCTTGTACAGCAGGATTTCATCGCTCTCAATTGCCAAGAGAGATTTCTAAGCGTACGTGACATGTAAATGACACCAGTGTCACTGCACATAAGGCTGTGGTTACGCTTGTGTCTGTTCCCACGTGTGCTGCCTCTGAACCTGCACGTCGCAGGAGTTCGCAGCTCGGCTGAGCACCGCGCGCTCCGGCCCTGTGTCCCGGCTGGGACTGGCAGCTCACCCAGCCAGGCTGGCCCCCAAGCCCAGGCCATGGGATCATGGAGCTGAATGATTTCCCTGCAGCAGTAGCTGATGGCAGGTGCTGGGGACAGCCTGTGGGGGCCCACGGCAGCAGTGTCCCCGCCCGACGTTCCTTCCCCAGTGCCGAGTGAGAGGCCGGGGATGGCGAGAGGAATAGTTGATTCTGATTGAAGTGAAATTAAAATTTAGAACCTGGATAGCGGTGGTGATTTACGACATTGTAACTGAACTATAGGCTTTAATAATGTATTTTAGCTCCTACAAAGATGGAAGAAATGTACCAACTTCTATTATCCTAAAAGGGAGCTTTGCATGGAGGTGCTTGTTCCAAAATGCAAAGTTCATATGAATTTCTCTTTTTGATCATCTCAGGAAACAAGAAAGTTTAAATGTACTTTTTGTCCATGTGAATTAATGTCTCTGGTCATGAGAATTTAAGTTCAGTTTTTCACATTACCGTTTTTTTAACTTCTCCAGTACACCATCAGGCAAAAAGTACCTAGAGAAGGTATTTAAAGTCATTCAGAATAAAAAATTTTAGTCTGTTGAATTCAACTCTTTGTAGCAGAATCCCTGGACTTCCAGTTAAATATTCTTTTTATATTATGATTTATGAACTGAGTCATGACAAAATCCTGCCCTTCAATTTCAGCACTCAAGGAGAAAAGAGGTAGACAGGCAATTCACAGGTTAATATTTTCTTTAGGTCTGTGTATCACTTGTTTATTTAGAGATAATTTGATTAAGCAAGTAAAGAACATTCAAGAATGGGGTTTGTTAGTAGTATGTTTCTACATCAATCATAATTTGATTAGAGGAAGTCCATCCTCTTATCAAATATATTTCTCATCAAATATTAGTTAGATGTGGACAATACTGTGGAACTTCATCACTCTTTCACAGTGCTCAAGCAAATGTCATTTTCTTTGCATTTTAACATAGATTTTTGGTTTATTGAATTGAAGTGTTGGAGTCTATTTTCTTTAAAATAAATTTTTAAATGTACTTTTGATTACCAAAACATTGAAAACAGACCCAAACATCTGCATTTCATAGCCAGAAGCTGGAGAAACACAAATCATGAATCCATTTCTGGAATTAGGCTCGGTGAGTTCATGGGAGAGAGGAACATTAGAAAGACTAGAGAAAATGGGAACAGAAAACAAAGGGATGAGGGAAGCTTGACAAAGTGGATCTGTTAATTAGTTAAATCACCCATGGGATCAGAAACCAGAGCTGCCCATGGCCTGCAGCCCACAAGGGGATTTCTTGCCTTTCTCAGTCTCTGAGGTCAACATCAGGTATAACAGAGAAAAACATTTTGATCGTAAGATTCAAAATGCCTGCCCAGCAAGACGAGGTGGATTTAAACCACCACGGAAATTCCAAAATCAGTTTGATTTCCAGATTTTCCCTGTTGAGTTGTCAGGGAACGCCAAGCAGAGAAGTGTGGTTGGTTTGGAACAGATGGACTGCAAGGAAAGGAGATATAAGCAAGGGAATGCATGGGAAGAGAAAAAGAATGAAGATCGGGCTGAAAGAGTTATGAGAAACTGTTCCATTTTAGGATGTAAGTGGGATGATAATTTATTTTGTTCCTGGCACAATGGAACTGCTTAAAGGGAGAAGTTATTAGCTCTTCTTGATCATTAAACCAAATGGGGAATTTGGAATGCAGGCAGCTGGGAAAACAGAGGTTTTGAGGAAGAAGCTGACTTTCTCTTTTATTAGTACTATCTGCACCCGATGTAATTGCCATCTCAGTTCTGGAATAGCAAGTTATGGCTTTACAGAAGCAAGTAACATAAAATAGTTATCTGGCCTCCAGAGTGGTGAAGTGTAAATATCTGCAGCATAAGCAGCAGTTGTGGTTGTGTTTGCTGAGGAGCATCTGAAGAGGATGTTGTGCAGACAACACCGCCAGTGTGGCAGAAACACCGTGTTCAGAGGGCCAGGTTTGACGCTGTTGTGGCACTCAATGCTAGAACCTTTTGGGGACTGGCTTCTCACTGGGAAAGGCAGAAGAAAAAATTGTCACTGTTTTGGAAAATGTTGAGGACAGACTGCTCTCACATTCAGTAAAGCAGGATAAAGCCCCATGCCCGTCATCAGCCTCCTGTTTTGCCTGTTATTTCTTTGCAAACTGATAGAAAGCATTCATCTGAGACACATGTCTAAGCATTAATCAGGCCAAACCCATCAATTCCACAGTGATGCTCTATTTTATCCAGACTGTACTCTGTAGCAAGAAGTCGCATTATTTCTGCATTAATTCTTCTCCCTTTTCCTGTATATTTTTGCCTTTCCGCCTTCTGACTGGTATTTGTTGAAGATATCTATGCACAAAGAGCCTTTTTCTCTTGTGCCCTTCCTGCCCACATATTACAATTGAGCCCAAGTAACACGACAAGCGGTTGCTGTAGAAGTTACTGAGATATAAACAGAGAGACGCAGCCTTTGTTATCTAGACATGAAGGAGGAAATGGAGAGTGGGGAGGGCTGGGTAGATTTTTATTAACTTGCAGCTGGAATGGATTCGAACTGCAACATCAGTGGAAAGGTATATATTTACCTTTAAGTGCCTCGCTTAGTTTTGTGTGTTCATATGAGTTCCCTTTTACGGTGTGCAGTTCCTCTCACAGACTCCAGAATTCCTCCTTCAAAGGACTCTCCCAAGGCAGCAGAGCTGTGCCATCTTAGCAGAGAAAATTACAAATTACTAATTTAAGTGCTTCTTAGAATCATTTTCTTTTTGTTTTGTATAATTTCCACACTTATAGAATCAAACTTCCAGTTAAATGTTTATACAGTAATTCAGCCGGCTTAAGCCATCTGCTAGCGTGGCATCTGCAGAGCTGTTTTGATGCATCCTCGGTATTGTTTCCTTCACACATCTTGTAGCCTTGTATTTTTGTTGCAAAAGGATCATTTTTTTTTTTTTTCAATTCAACACAAAAGAAGTGCTGTTTATATCCCTGGATCTAATTGTCAGCTTTATTTCCAAACTCTACTTCAAATCAACTTCTTATGCCTCTAAAAACCTTATTCTGATTGACGTTTACTTTTCAAAACCTATATTCAGTCTTATCTTGCTCCTTTATTATACCTGCCTTTATATCAGTATTCAAAAAAATCCTTATCATTTGTGAAGAGTATAGGTGGGCTTGGAGCATTAGTATTCATACTTGCATGTTAACAACTGTTATAACGCGTACCAGAGGGAAAATATTATTTCTTGTAAATGCTCAATAATTACAGTCTTTATTGCATCAAAACCTGTGTTTTGACAGATAGTGGAAAGCTTTAAAAGCTTGTGTGGGATGGATGACAGATAGCTGCAGGTGGAAAATATTTTTTTTAGGTATTGGGTTTTCTATCGCCGATACTGTAAATATTCTTCCAAAATAACATTAACCTTCCAAACAGGGCTGGTAGTGTTCAATGATAATATGTGTATTAGCAAAGAGATACCTGGGAAATAATTCTTAATGATTCCATCTAATTAATCTATGGTTGGGACATTAACGTCTCTTTTCATTAAGTTGGGAAGTATGAAAGACTAGAAAATTACTGCTGTGCTGGATTTAGTGCTTTAGGTATAATTTGAATGGATGTGCTAAATTCTTGGTCATAACTTGCACTAGCACCTAGTCTAAGATAAATTAAAAGGGAAGCTTATCTGCTGTTGCACTTTACAAGAATACTCAGATGCTTTTAAGGCATTTGCAGCATATGCCTGTATGAAGGGATTTTTTAATACATTTTATGACACATTCTCCAGTAATTTTCAGCACATGTGAAATCTCAGGTCGTGTAAACACCAACACAGAAAATGAAGCTGGGTGATCACTTTTTCTGTTTTGGTTTTCTTTTGGTTTATTTTTTTAAGTGTGCTCTCTTACTGGATAAACATTTGCATTTGCAATTAAGTTGTATCAACCAGTAGCCCACTCCACTGCAAATGAGGTCATGAGAAGTCTGAGAAAGTTCATCTGAACTTGCAGTTCTTTTGTTTGGAGTGTAGATATTCTGATCAAGTTTGTGCTATAGTCAACTGGACCTAACACCATGATTTGTGCTGAAAGCTTAACTCATGTGTTTTAAGAGTTTAACGAGCACAATAGCAATGCTGCCACCTCATTCGGACACATCCTGGGTTTTGTGTGAAATGCCTGAGCCTCTGCAGTTTCAAGTGTCTCTTGAGTATTAAGATACCTCGATAACCTAATAGGATTTTAGGTTTTCAATGAGTTTGAGAGTTATCCAGTTGTGTTTATTCCATCTTGAACACTGTGTTTGTAATGTTTGGTCTGTTGAAGTCAATGACAAGGCTCCCACTGACTTTAATGGGATCAGAATTGCCAACCTAGAGAGAAAAGGCAGCAGGATATGAGATTTCTGTCAACTGCCTTTAATATTGCATCTAAATTGAGAGGGCCACTTCTCTTACTTCGAGGTTGTGGGGATGCTAAAGTGTACTTGACAGATGTCTTGCCAAGGGTTCAAGCTGATTGTTGAGAAGTAGCTCTCAGCAGTGCTCTCGCAGACTGATAGCGAATGCAAGTTGGGCTTGAGCATCACTCCATTCAGAATGATTAAACAAGGCAGAGACAAACTATCTAACATCAAGCGCTGCCACGTTTTATTAGCCCCTTCCATCACGCAGAAGGCCAGGAGGCACCAGCCAGATACGTGGGCAGATATAAGATGTTCAGATTCCAGCTATGCTTAACTGATAATACTCCTGAAAAACAAATTAACTGTGTCTGGCTGCTGCAAGGGTTCAAATCTGACCTTTTATCCTTTTTTTTCCCATGATTAGATGGATCAGCCAAAACTGTAGACTATAGTACCATTTCAGATCCCCAGCAACTTTCTGAGGAAGAATTCTTTTCCAAGAAAAAGTCCAAAGAGCTGAGACAAAGGGTTTAATTTTGTACCTGAGCCGTTTGTTTCACAGATGGGACTCCCTATGGAATGTCATTCCTTGAGAAGTCAGCAGGGGTCACTTAAGTTCATTATTTTGCAGCAAATTCACATTTGGACTTGCCAGGAAGTAGGAGCTAAATATCCTTTAGGTATTTATCATTTATGCCACTGAGTGATTTTCCCTTCTATAATCTAACTGGACTGAAAAAAGTGATCAAAAGTGTGTAGGGAGAGTTAGATAGCAGAGCTCCAATACAGCAGATGGACAGAACATATATTTCATATGTTGCCAACTGAAAAAGATTATGCCACTTAAGAGCATATTGCACTTTAATAGAAATTTATTGTCAAAAGAATATCTTCCTAGCAGGATATGGCATTGTGGCAAAACAGGGGATAGAGATCTCGTTACAGACTATCATTTTTACTTGTATGAAGGAAATGGAAAAAAGCTGAGATAGAGTCAACTGACTAGTATCAACGGGAAAGGATCTTCTGTGCATTTGCTGAGAACCCAGACACATTTCCATTCCTCCTGTTGGAGAAAGAAGGAGAGATGTGTATCCCGTCAAAATAATGTGTGTTTCTCTCTTTGAGTGACAGCACATGTGCCTACTGACACTGCAGAGGTACATGCAGCTCCAGCCCTCCATCCCATGTGCTCCCTGGGCTCAGCAAATGCACATCCCCCTTCCCTCCTGCTATTGGGCAGGATGGGGATGCTGTGCTCAGCTCCTCCCTCTGCCCTGGCCTCTGGATGGAACATCTTAGGTCTTCCATCAGGAAAACTTTGGCTGCATTTTTGGAGAGGGCTGCAGATCCAGATATTGCGAAAGCTAAATTTCCAACATTGGTTGCTTCTTAAAGGTCTGTTAAGGAGATGATTTAAAAGGAAGTCCTATGAAATCCTTGTGGACTCTGGCAGAAATCCTGGAATTTTCTATACGTTTGTTTCGTATTTCAAAATTTTTTTGTGTATGACAAGCTGTTTATTGAAATTCCAGTGGAATTCCCTCCTTTCCTCAGTTTTCAGGATGGGTTTATCAGAGTATATCAGCCAGACGAGTAGCTCAGAGAAAGCTTTGTGGTGAGCAGGATGTCCAAAGCTGGGATAGGAAGAGCTTCAAATTGTTTTTGAAGCACTGAATGTCGTGTGTGGGCTTGGAGATGGAGTTCCTTTAATCCCGAGTTGGTACCAGCTAGAACAGACTGTTTCATAAGTATCATACAAAAAGGTCAGAATTGCCTGGGTTTCCACCTGCATGATCCAAAATACCTCTGCATCCATGTATTACGTACGCAGAGCAGCTTGGAATTTTTTTTTGACTACCTGCTTTACTTGATCAGGAGATGCTGTTTTCTTGGCATGCCTTGGTATTGCAGGTTCCTGCTCTTCAGTTAGTGCCAGGACAACTGAGCTGAGCAGCAGGGCTCTCTGAGCTCCTGTGTCTCAGCCCCCTCTTCCCTTGCACTGCAATTTTTGTTGCTAGATTGAGTGAGAGCTACAAGAAAAGGAAGCTAATGGTTCTCTCAAATTAGACTGTCTTTTGCCAAAAGAGTTTAAGAGGTGCCTGTCTTAGTACAGCAGCATTGGCATCATTAGTACTGCAGCAGAGGAGGCTGTCCAAGGAGCCTGGCTGATGCTGGAAAGAGGTGCTGCAGACAAATGAAGAGGACAGCATAAACCCTCTAATCCTTCCAGAGATAAAGCACTGAGGGAGCTAATCAGGGACACATAAATTATCCACACAGCAGATGTAAGACAGAGCATTGCCCGGAGAAGAAAATAAGAGTTCAGTGGAATATAGGTCTGACCAGATGTGCAAATATAAACCCAAGCTGATAGGAATAGGAACTAGGAATACAGAGTCTTCAGCAATATTTAGGATGATCCAGTAATGTTGTTCCTGGTCTTACCTCCACTGTGCAACTACCCCTTGATTTTCGTATTTTCTTTGCTCTCTTTGTTCTGCTATTGATTAGCCTTGGTACAGATGTTCTCTTTTTACATTTCTTTTTTATTTGCTGCTTGGTTTGTTGCAGTTTATTCATTGTGTGATTGTCTTAAAAGAGTAAAGGCAATTTAACATGGCAACTGAAACCACAGAGATGAAAAGGTGCTTCATAGTCTGATGAGGTCAGGAAGTATCATTAGCTCGATGCACAAAACTGCTACTAAATGTGAATATGATTTGTGTGTGATAGTCTCCATGGGCAATACCAAACAATTGCATGAAAAACAGCTGTAGGAGCTCAGATACTTTATAAGTGTTCACTTGATATTTTAAATGAGCAATTTATATATATATATATGTAAATATAAACACACACATTTGAATTTCAGCATTAGAGAAAGATAACCTGCCAGTGGGCAATATCAGTTACTGCATCTGTAGAATTATTGTTGGACATGTACTGATTTCCTAATAATAGTTAGCATGCCTGGATTCAAAATGCAAAACAGCAACATACTTCATGCAAATGTCAACTCTGCCTATGTTCTAGGGTGCATGTCCAGAGGAGGAAACAATAAGTTTATTCTTCTCCCCAATTAGACTTTTGTGAAAGGCTCAGTTATGTCTCCAGCTATCACATTGAACACGCACTAAAGCAGCACATTAATGTGCCTTTTAATGCTTCTTAGGAGTAGATCAAAAGAAATGTCAGGTGCACTTTACATTCCTCCCGTGATGTGTCTGAGGCTGTTAGTGCATCACCTCTGCGAGGGCCGTTGTTCCCAGCCTGCCATGCTCAGGCTGTGGGTGCTCTGCTGGGACACCAGCCTCCTAAAATGCTCAGGGATTTACCTCTGCCCCATTACGCCTCGTGTCTCAGCTCTGCAGCTGGATGAAGCCAGTAGAGTCGTGCTTTCGGCCTTTGCTTTTCAGCGGGAGAAAGAGCTGTTGAAATCAATCTGGGAGAAAACATCTTAAAACTCAAGATGCTGGAAAATGGAACTTAATTAATGGGAGCAAACTTGCAAACCTCCACAGCAAACTGTTATTATTTTGTTTGCTTGCTTGAGGGAATATGTCAGAGTGGTGTTTACCTTTTCTTAGTACAAGCTTGGCTGTTCTACCCATCATTTATTTTTACGTGATTAGCAGGTGAACTTGCAGCTCTGTCACTCTAAACGCAGGATGCTTAAAATGTGCAAGACACAACTTTCCTTAACAAGGACAGCACCGTCATTTCACTGGCCCTGCATCGCTTGGGGGAGTGGTGACTGGTGACTGATGCAGCACATTGCTGCCACATGGCTCCCCTTGGAGTATGGGGCTAATATTGGCCTAAAGATTGCATTTAACGTGTGAGGTGCAGCCAGGATATGCCGGGCACCCGCTGCTGTGACGGACACCGTGAGAACAGAGCTGAGGCTCTGAGGTTTGCAGAGCTCAGTGTGCGTAGCATAAAAATGGAAGATGAACAGCAAAGAAAAGGTCCCCAGTGTCAGATATCGGGGCAAAACTGCAGGAGGCAAGGCTAAAGAAAATATTTGAGAAAGAAAGGAGAAGCAAGAAAACAGAAGCGCTGCAGTGTGCAGACCCACATGGACGAGGACAAGAAGCTGGAATTAATGCAGAAGTGGGGAAGCGGTGCGAAGAGTTCAAGTTTTGTAACAAAGTTCATTTCTATATGTTTTCCCTCTTTCAAATGGATGCTTTGAATAAATAGTACTTTCATTTCCCGTGAGGCAGAGGTGAATAATAAGTACCTCATCTGGGGACGCCGATCTCCCCAACATCAGTCATCTGCTTGCAGCCTTACACTCCGGCAGCGCTTTGGCTGAGCAAATTAGCCTGAAGTGTTGTGCCCTTGGCTGGCAAATCCTTTCAACCCGGTTGAACGGACAAAATGAATACCCAGATTGTTCCTACGTCTGTTATTCTCTCGTGTTTATCTGGCTGAGCTGTCAGTCAGGCCATTATAACTGTGGTGCACACTCAAATGACTTGTCCACTCACAAAAGCAGAGTCTGTTGATGATAAGCTAAACAAAACTGGAGAGCGACTGTTGACAGAGTTGGGGGATCTTGCAAATGTCTCAGGTAAAAGCTGAAATGCAATTTGGGAAGGTGCAGAAGGAGCTTTTCTTACGCGTGTGTAGTTTTAAAGTGTTCACTGGGATTTGTCGGCAGACGATAAATGGGCGTTTGTAATGAATTGGGTTCCTCTCTACTTTAAAGAAATTAAGCGGCACGGAGAAGATTTTTTGAAACTTGAATGTAAGGGTATATTGCATTTACTAGAATTAATTATCCTGAAAAGACATAATTTACTCAACCAGGCTTTGCCAGGACAGAGCGTAGCTGTGATCAGCCATGTGCTGCCCTCTCCCCGCACGGGCGGGAGGAGTGGCAAACACCCACAGTGCATCGGGTGGGCTGTGTGGGGCTGCTGGGGAGCTCAGCCAAACCTTCCCACAGGGCTCTGGACACAGTTAACCCTGGGGTTTAATTACCCTGTTTCTGCTTTGCAGGACCTGTGGGGTTTGAACGTGGCGGTTGCTTGCTCCTTCCCAGGCAGGGAGGATTGTTTGCATGAGGGGAGCTCATCAGTTTTACTCAGGAAAGGAACTGGTCTTCCTAAATATCCAGCAAAGCAATGAATGACACGAGTGAAGTATTGTATGAAGATTTATTTTCTGAATTTTTCCATAAGGATCCTGAGTTAGAAGCAGGACTCTGAGCCACTTCTGAAGCTAATTTGATTGCATGACATTAAATAATGCGGTGCCTTTCTGCTGAATGTGGATGTAGCCAAAGCCTTCTCGGTCCTTTAGTCTCATGTTTGTGATCATAATTAACAAGCTTAAATTTTACATATTATGAATGGTGAACAGTCTCAGATGTTTGAACAGTGCTGAGCCGTACAAAAGAAAGTGCCTCCTCCAGCTCCTTTCCAGACAGAGAAAGCCAGCATCTTACTTTCTGCAGTGGAAAGAGAAAAGACAGGACTGAGTAAGGCTGCAATGGTTTACACCCTCATAAGTGTCATGAAGAGGCAGAGGAAAACTTAAGTAAAGAAGGTCCTATGTCTTGCTGAGAGTTTGTTACGACGCACAGTGAGGGAGGGAGATGCTGCTGAGACCATGGCACAGCACGGCAACAACTCTTTTATCAGCAGCTGGTGCCTTCAAAATCCCAACCCCAGTAGCCTTGTTGGCGGTGATGATAACTGTAACGGATGGAACAGCTATTTTTCATCAAATGCTTGTTAGTCAATTTATTAGATTCCTAATATACTAATGCACTCATTTGGCAGGCATCTCAGCAAACGAGACTTGCAGTGGCGTGTACTCATTCAAAGTCATGGTAACTCGCAGGTTGCTGATTTCTCATCAGCACTAAGAAGATAATTTGCAAATGTGCCATTTATCATTATGAGCTTTGTAGAAGCAGATCTCATGAATGGGATAAACAGATAAGAGTGTAATAATGAACATTTCCTTCCCAAACACCACTGCCAGCTTCTAGAGTATTATGTTTTATATACATGGCACAAACTGCACCTCTGTGTGTTCCTGAGTTTGCCTGTGCTACTGAAGTAGTTGGGGACACAATTTTTTGAGGATGGCCTTATTCATCTCTCTGCTGAAGGAACACAGATTTGAACTAGGTTAGACATTGTCTGCTTGAAAGACATAAGGCTTTTATTTGTTGCAGTTTAAAAGCCATGGGCACGTGGGGACTTCTTCACCATGAAAAGCCACCGCTTACCTTCCGGCTTTCCTTTTCTCACTGGAAACATAAGCACCTATGAAAAGCCACTGTTAAAGCCAGCAAAAGGATTATTCAGAGGCAGGATGGCGAGGGTTATATGGGGGAGGTTGCTGAAGGAGCACTTTTTCCCACAGCAAAGACAACAGGCTGTATGTATGGATGCTCTGACCTGTGCTGCTGTTCACCACTGTGTTTGACTCTGCATCGCTGGCTGCTTTTTAATCTCTTGTTCACTTTTTACTGGGAAGAAGTCTCAAGTAACAGTAGCCGGGCGATCGGTCTGCAAGTGTGATTCCTGTCTCCCTTTGTGACATTGGGGGTGGAAGCCCTGCATACAAATCACTGCTACTTATTTTTGCTTCTGCAGATGTGATTTTATTAAATGAAAGGTGTAACCAGAAGCCCAGCATAGGAAGGAGCCCTTCTGCCAAATGGCTCTGTGTGTTTAGCACTGTGACTGCTCTCCAGCAGAGCTGGGAAACCATGCAAAGATATTGATAATTGATTCCATTTTATATAAGTTAAAAACTAGCTTTTCCCTCCTAGTGTGAAGGTAATGGGTTTTGTCTGTAGAAAGATAATAATCCTATGAACCATTTCTACGCCCTCTACTAAAGAAACAGTACAGCTTGCACTTGAATGTAATGCCCGTGTCAGCTCAGCTTTTTAAACATTCATCTTAAAAGAGTCTTCAAGGTCTGGAAACAGATCTTCCCCAGACACCAAGATAAGTTTGAGCAACTTAAAAAGTCATGAAGATCCTGTCAATTAATGTGTTTATTCTCATACATCTACCCTGGAAAAAACATCTTCAGACATGAAAGCTGTTTTCTTTCAATTAAAAAGTTGTCATTGCGTTTAGTTTCCATAGATAATGCAAAGGGGATTTTTTTTTCCTCCCCTTTACTCTATTGGGGTATAAATGCATCTCTTTTTGCTTCTTACCCTTTTCCTCAGAGAAGTCTTCATTTATTACAGGAACAAAAAAAAAAAAAAAGAAGGAAGAAGAGACCTAAATTGAAACCTTGTCTTCCAATTTGTATGCAGGAGGTGACTTGATTTAGAAGCTTTAGGTAATTTCTTTTTTGTTCACACTCCTACAATTGAAAGGCTTCCACAAACAGTGTTACAGCACTGAAGGGAAGAGATGGAGAAATTTATCAAGCTATTTATCAAACTATTTTCACAGTCTGTCAAAGTCATAAGCATGCTGGAAGAGAAACATAAAGAGCATGTTCAAACAGAGGAGCACGTCTGACTGAGCAGCCAGACTGCAGCACAACCAGACGTGGGGACTGCTCTTGGCTGCAGCAGCATCTGCCCTCAAACCCAGTCCTGGCACTGGTGGTATTAGATCCTGTCTTGATGGATTATGGATTGAGAAAACCAAGTAGAAATCATCAAACCTGGTCTAGTGGAATATATCCGTGCCCATGGCAGGGAGTTGGAACTAGACAATCTTTAAAGGTTCCTTTAAAACACAAACCGTTCTATAGTTCTGTGATCATTAAAAGAGGGAGAGGTCAGAACTAAGGGGAGAGACTTCCCCCTTCTCGGGGTCTCGGCTGAGATTTACAAACAGGGATGGTGTTGAATCTAAATGTTCCACATCCTCGGCTGGGGAGTGAATCATACCCTGAGATAGGACCCCGTGCTTTGGAGGAAACAGCCTTGGAATACGCATCCTTGGTGGCAGGTCTTGGGAGACAACATTTGCAAAGCAGGGGGGAAAAAATAAACAAAAAAAGCAACTGAGATTGAAGGAACCAGACTAGTAAGAAATCTTTAATTTCTAATGAGCTTTAAAGGATTTGAGAGAGTTGATTTTTTTTTTTAACAAACCAGTTCAAGTACATGCCTTCAGATTATAAAAGTACCTGAAATTGCCTAGAATATCAGCATGCATAGCTTGTTAATATTTACATATATTTACATGGGAAAACAAGAGAAAGATCTACAGTTATTTACAGTCTACATAGAAGAAGAGAAAGGCAGCATAATTGTATTTCCTAAAATACAGTAGTTGAATAGTCAGCACATGCATATTAAGATATATTTGCATGATAGAACGCAAATGTTTTAAGACATACCTTTTTAACTCTCTATGCTAAGGTATAGCATAATAAAGGTAATTTTTTTTTGTGTTTTGTTTCTAGTCTATTTGCATCAAGTGCTTTAAAATGTTCACTAACACAGCGGCGGCATTATTTACCCTGGCAATTAAAGCAACAGTACACACGATAATTTCCTACTAACTAGCAACAAGCTGCTGGTGAATGAAATATCTATTGTTTCTCATTATCCATCGACCAACATACAGGGATCTCTCCTTGTAAAGGCAGTGCCTAAGCTATCACCATTAATTATAGAAGTAATATAAATGAGACTCTACAGTATGTACTAAATGAAATATTAACAAGGCCAGTGTCTTTGAGCCTGAAAGATGCACTAACAGGGCACACTTTACAGCAGGCTATCTATGAAAATCACACATACATAATACAGGAGTGCCTGGCTTACAGCTCTAAGCCTAGACTTTAGAGGCCTGTTTGCTAGATCTGTATTATTGCAAAATACATTCCCTTAATTAGTTTCTGGAAGACAGAGTTAGTAGCTACTTTCTTACCATGGTACTTCCCCATCATAACACCCTGTGGTTTTTCAATGCATTGTATTATTGAACTGTGTGTGTGTGTGTGTGTCAGTG
Source organism: Cephalopterus ornatus (assembly GCA_013396775.1). NCBI lineage: Eukaryota > Metazoa > Chordata > Aves > Passeriformes > Cotingidae > Cephalopterus > Cephalopterus ornatus. The sequence goes on along the minus strand of VZRE01015039.1, from coordinate 931,924 downwards.
TTTGTATGTGCACATGTGTGTGTATCAACAGATGAAAAACAGTCTTTTATCTTTAAAACCTAAACAAACAGCTTGTTAAATATCTGTCCCAAAAGGTCACTTGCTTAAAAAGCATTGTGTTGTGTGGGGTTTTTTTTCCACTCACATCTGAAATAGAAATCAGTCTAAAAAACTATCTGTGCATGAAGGAGGAAGCCAAATGTCAGCATTGCAATGGCGTTCTTTGCAATATGAAAAAGTCTAAATTTGGACTCGTAATAGTATTAAAAAGCTATATAAATATATACAGCATATACAGTCCCATTTGTATACATACATTTATATAAAGTATATATATAATTAAAGTTAGGTACATTAAAAACATAAAACATTTCAATTCAGCATAAGTTAATAACAGAAGTGATTTCAGTGAACTCCCATCTACGTATGCCCAAACACCAGCCAGACCAATTCTGATGATTTAGTTGCAGCAGCAATATCTAATCTCTCTTTTTGGCAGGATATGTTTATTGTCAACAACAACCTGTTTGCTCAACTCTTCAAATTACCCTTGCCTGGAAGAATCCTCCCTCAGCTGGCAGGTTATGTGTCTCAGGAGGATTTCCAACATCCTCCGTAGGATTTCCATTTTGACAGTGGCCGACAAGTTGTGATAAAACTCGCGTTTGGATAAATGTGCATCACAAAAGCTCAGAAAGTGAGCTGGAGTGGATTTTCAGGTGCAATCAGCCCCCAGCAGCGCTGCTGGGATGCCCGAGGACTGTCCCTTATGTTCACTTTGCTTCTCACTGCCCTGGCCAGTGTTGGCACAACAGGGCAGGGGGCAAGGAATGGACAGCAGTGTTATATGGTCAACCTGATCTCAGCCTTACCCCGTTAAACTCCGAAATGAGGACTGATAGTTTTCCTCAGGGAATTTTCCCAAACCTGGAAATGAGCAGAAGCATGCAGTATTGCACCACTGCTCCAGACCAGCCTGTGAGAAGAAAAGATTACAGAAATTTGCACGCAGTGTTCAAAACTGCCACTTCAGTGGAGCAGTGATGTCTTAAAAGTGTAAATCAGGTGTTAACAGGAGTTCAGTGGGCAGGAGAAGGAAACGCAGCAGTGATCTGCGTGGAAATGTGGTGCGGGTAAAGAGTCCAGGGCCAGCAGCCTGCGAAGTGTGCTGCTGCTCCTGCCCTGAAATGCTGGTGGAGCAAGAGAAAGCCACAGGTTTCATTACAGCTTTTGGAGCTTAAGATAGCTCTGTGTCAGCCTTGACACAATTTTCAGAAGCTGATTGTGGACTTGAATAAGATCCTGGAAAAGAAAGTAATACGGTGCTGCCTGTGGGAACCGGCTCCCTCCCAGATGCTGTGGTAAAAGCATTTACATTGCACAGTCTGCTGTTGTCTTAACCATTGTATGGTTTTAGCTGAGATATCTGTGAGGGGCTGGCAGATACAATACCAGACCTATGGGAAATATGTGCCCTTCTGAGAGACAGCTGTGGAGCACGTGGGATATCCTAAGGCAGCTCAGATGTCTTAAGATCCATGTTAGGCAACTGAATCCCACTCCTGGTATGCCCTGATGGCTCTGCCTAGCATATGCAAAGGGTAGGAGAGATGAATACCCTTTTAGGGACTGGTTCCCTCTAAAGTATCCATTTTTTGATAACTCAGTGGTGTTTTGGCTAGTAAGAGTTTTACCAAGTTCTCTGTGAGCTGGGCAAAATGAAACAGGGTGAGAGAGGGAAGAGACTGGAACAGGTCCAGAGCAGCAGACAGCTTCACAGGTTAAAGAATTAAGTTTATACAATAGAGAAAAATAGGCATGATTTTAAAAGGTAATTACATTTTTGTCAGCTATTTTGCCAACCTTGTTGTACATCTTCTACACATTTTAACAATGGTTAATAATATAACACTTTATACTTACACAGTGCTCTTCCACAGTAAGCATGAAAGCACTCCATAAATGTGAACTACTCCTCACAACAGCCCTGTGAGGTGGGTAAATAAGAGTACTCTCCCCATTTTACAGCTAGGAAAAGTGAGGTACAGGGAGTTGAAGTGACTTGTCCAAGCTCACTAGGGAAGGAAAAGTCAAAAAGATAAAATCAACCCAGTTCTTCTGACTTCACATCCTGTATTTTTTTTTCTCCTGTGGAGTGATTGCAGACAATCTGTTTGACACTGGATGTTGCAGGTTGGAAGTTTTCAAGCTCTGTCACTGCTGTAATTGAGAACATGCGGAGTGTTGCATAACACAAACAACACGGTGCATTATCAAAATACATTTATTACAATGGACACAATTTCTTTTGCAAAGTTAAAACCCAGAATGTAAGTTAAATATAGCTGCATGTACTGAATAGTTGAAATAATCACTAGGTCTTAATGCCTCAGCAGTTGAAAACAAATCCTCTTTCGTGAACTACTGCAGTTTCCTTACTCAAAAGAACATAGCACACTTATCTCCTATAATGTATGTAAAGAATACTGTAAATGTGTAAGGGTTTTAATGACACTAAGAAAAGTTACAGCTTGAAACCAACTTTGCTTTGCAAGTAGAGAAGCTGATGGAGTTTTGAGTCTTTGTAGCTGGGAATTAGTTGAAAAAGGAATACATCAGAGGAAAAAAAGCAGACCTTATAGATTTTGGTTTATCCGTTGTATTATCTTCTAAGAGATGCTTTGCTGGTTTAAATGTGGTGATGGGGGAAGGGGAGGTGGTTGAGAACCTCTGGTTTAGATGTGGTTCGGTGAGACCTTTGAAAAGCCTGTAAATACAGCATCAGTTCAGGTCACATTTTCCTGCTGGCACTTGGGTGGAAATAGGACCTGAAGCCAACTGAGCCTGATTTGGGGTTTTAGATCATATTTGGCAGCTCCAAAGTTTTATTTTTTTAGCTGCAGATATGATTTCAGTGTCACACTCACCCCAAATGGCAAAGGCAGGTCTCAGTTTCATATTTCCTGGCTGGAAAAGCAATCAAGGAATCCTGTTTTCTTACAGGACACTAATGCATACATATTCTGAGTGTTACTCATAAGATAACCGAGCACCTGGGATTACTCTGAGAGGACTGCTGCAGGAACTGAACAGTTCTGTCATCTCACAGGCAAGACTAAAACTTGTTCAGTGCATTGTAGGAAAAGTGACTATGCCTCATGGCTCTGAGTTATCCCAGTAGGAAATGGAGTAAAGTAATGCCTGACAGTGAGAAATAGCTCCCTCAGCCACAGCTGGCCTCAGCCATGGGTGATACCACCAAACAGCTCTTAAGATTGCTCCTAAAAACACTTGGGATACTGGGGTATCCTGAAGGTTGAATGAGGACATGAGGATTTTAAACTTGCTAGTGCTTTTTGGAAGAGGTCATTGTGCTCCGTGTTGTTCGCAAAGACTTGAGCTCATTAGGAACAGCTACCAATTTAAATTACAGAGAAAGGAATTAAGTACAGTTTGAGAAAACTTTGCACCAAAATCCCAGCTGGGGGTTGCAAGCAATCCCAAAGGGAAACAAATCCATTCTGAGGGCAGTTTTCTCCCAGGAGGGGAGCTCGGCTGCTGAGCCACAGCTCGGAGTGGTGCTGCCCAGCCCCACAACACCCACCCTGAGCATCAGCATCAGGCTCCCAACAAGCAAAGGAGCAGATCCTCAGCCACTGCTCCAATCTGTGGAGCCTCCAAGAGAGCAGCAAACCTGTGCTGATTCACACCAGGTGGACATGAATCTTGAGAAATGTGAAATTGCAGCTGTCACTTTAGGATTTGGTTTGGACAATTTGGAACTGATCATTGTGGAAACAAATTCCATATAATTCTGTTTGATATTCCAAGGAATAACAGAAGCCATCTGGTGAAGGGTTTTTCCCTCTCTAGCAGAATGGATTTGAACTCTTCGGGGTGCTTTTCAGAGGCAAAGAGAAGATATGGGAAACCCCCTTGGTTTCACGATCTGGAATATACCTTGGTTATTAGGTTAAGTTTGTGGTTGGACTCAATGGCCTTTTCCAGCCTGAGTAATTTTATGATTCTACCTCATCTTCACACCGCTGTGTAATGAGTTATTTAGCTACAAATGGTATGCTTACAGTGCCTTTGTGTGAATCTGATATTTTTGTGTTAGGGTTGTGTTGGCTTTGTCTAATAGTCCTGATATGAATAACAGGAACAGCCTGAAGAGTTTTAAGGAAGCACTTGCCTTTTTATTTCACTTGAGCTGCTTGCTTTGAATCTGGCCCTTGTCACAAATACTTGCCTCTCATGTCATTTTGAATTCACCTCTTTCCATTGGCCACCTTTTAAAATGCTCTGTGCTTAACTTAACCTTAAGCTACCAAGATAACTGGCCTTTTTCCTTAATTTTTCATAAGAAAATAAACCCCTCCTTTTCAAATAAGCTGATCCCACCTCCATGGCAGGCAGTGTTGAGTGTTGTGTGCTCTTAACAGAGTTTAGAGTGGATTCTATTCATTCATAGTTGATAAATATACAGATAAATTATGGCTTTGTTTCTATTATTTATATGCTTGGTATGTAAAGTTGCTTCAGAACAGGCTTTTAATTTTAGAAAATAAACACGCATTTGAAAGTAGACAAATCTAAAAACTAAACATTAACTGTGTAATATGTTTTCTTATCAGGAACATAAATGATATCTCAGAATACTAACATGTATTACCTACATTAATGAGGGTTTTACCATATACTGTATCTCAAGAACCCCTTTTCTTTTACTGCTAAGATATTCAATATCAATTTGTATTCAGTGTCATCAGTTACAAATAGACAGCTAGCAGTTATGAAATAAATGCCTATGAACTAGTATCTACTTAGTATTTTCAGCTCAACAAAGGATTTTAGAAGGATGGATAATTTAGATCTTTGAGCCTCAACTATAAATAAACAGCAACTGCTGTATAAATCCCACCCTGCTGCAGTGGAAGATTGTATTACAAAACTGACAAATGATTTGCGGAAGAGAATGATGAACCCTTATTACTAAGACACTCTTCAACTTAATCCAAAACAAGATTCCCGGGTAATTTTACGTACGCTGGAAAGATTGATAGCGTGGTGCTTGCCCAGCAGCTTTCAAATGTTTGACTGGATCGGAAATGGCATTGAGGCATGATTAAAGATTCAGTTGGGCTTCTCACAAATTCTTTATCCTGTGTATTCATTATTGCAACCCGCTGCCTTTGTTGCAGGTTAAAGAAGGCTGACCCCAGCTCTGGTGATTAGCACCCTGTACAACTGACGGACCTATGGAAAAAAATGTTTAGGTTGCCCAGCGCTTTTAGCATTGTTTATCAGCTGAAATTGTTGGGGGGGGGCCTTAATCACAATGGATCAGGGAGAGTCTGTGACAACTGACAGGCTCATTGTTTAAGACATTTTTTAACGAAGTTGTTAACATTAATTCTTTTATATAGTACTCTAATCTTCTTCAAATTATGTTCTGACATGGCACAAACCGCTTGGCATTGAAAGTCATTCAACAGTGATTAAAGTGCTCTTTTTATCAGTTTAAGAATGTTTCATCTTGTATCAGCAGTATGGAATTGTTTACTAATTAGATTCCCTAACATCCTCTTGCTGTCGTATGCTGATGATATGTGAACAGGAAAGCTGATGAGCAAAAAAATTAAAACTTGTTACTAAACTGTCATAAGGCCCAGCATATAAAGACGTCATTCAAAGGACTGTGTTCATGAGGGATAAACAGTATTTATGGAGAAGCAGAGCAGTTTCTCAGCCCAGTAAGGCATGGCTGGCAGTTATCTGCAGAGGTTTGTGGGATCTGAGTGGGAGATGCAAAGGAGGAATTTATCCTTTGAGGACCTTCCCGTTTAGCATGGCATTTATGGGGCTTCTAGGCATCTCACTTCGGGCAGGAGGCTGGGCGAGAGACCTCTTGATACCCCTCCCAACCCAAAGCGGGATTTGATTCCTGTGACTCTGTGACACTCTGTCCTTGGACAAGTCACTTAGGCAGATTCTCAAGTGTCTGAATGCAACTAGCTCACATTCCCCAAAGGAAATGAGGTGCTTAACTGGCTTGGAGAAGCTGGGATTCACCTTCTGTTATGTAGTTTTGCTGTCTGAAGGATTCTCCTAGGCTTGATGAGTTCATGTCTGTCCGTTATTGTGAGATACTAAAGCTTTACCCTCTGTCGACGAAGGGATAAATACAACTGCATTTCTCTTAAGTAATAAGAAAGGTACTTTTCTTTCAATGATTGAACCACTGAATTTTCTTCTTCCAAAACAGCCAACATGATTGAAACATTTAGAAAGAAGTAAAGATACACACAGCCAAAAAGCAAATGGCATGTTGCTTACATCCAGTTCTCAGCAAAACACTGGAGGCATCGCAAGATAAAGTGCTTTGGGCTTCCAGCCACATAATCTTTTATCGCTTAAAGTAAATATCCTATGCTCACACGGGGAAAACTATTCCCTTCTTTTGGAGTCTAGCTTGTGTCCATGTTCGAGGTATAAAGCATTGCTGTTATACTCTGGGACGTTTCTCTGTCTGCTGAGAATTTTGTTTAAATGTCATTAAATTTGGCTCATTTGAAAAGATAAATTATTGTTTGGGTTGGATTTTAAACTGCTCTGATAAACTTCCATTTTATGAATTAGCTGAATTCTGTTAGAGATAGCCTGAGTTTAGCTTGGCTGGACGGATGCTTTTCAGCAATAGCTTAAGGGCTCTCGCTCTGCATTGAGCAATTTAGTTTAATTTTACCTTTCTAATAAAAGTCCAGTTGAATTGCTTGCAAAAAACTAATAATACTCTTGAAGGTCTTTGAATCATTCTAAACAGCTGAATACAGTGATCATACCTGTACTTTATAGGATAGTTGAAATGAGCATAGAAATTTTATTGTTCTCTATTAATATTATTTTTAGTAGAACTCTCTTCCATTTCTGCTACCACCTTTAAGATACTTCCTCTTTTTTAAAAAAAGATACTGGTTTAATAAGAGGATTACTATGTATTATACTAACTTTAAAAATATTTTGGTCTGTTGATAAATATACGCCTTTCAAAATACTTAATACAGACAGTTTTGGTTTACCTTGTGGTGAGAGATCATTTCTAAGATGTGGAGTCATCATTATCAGTTTAATCCCATCAGCTGAGGAAAATGCATGTCTTGCAAGCAAATATGAGTTTCTTTGCTGCTAAAAAAATTGAGATGCCTCAAATAAGGAGAATCAGGACTTTTAAAACTGCTTCCTGTCCTTGAAGGATGAGAATGCAAAGTAGAGGTCTTCTGCAGGTTGGCCCCCTAGCAGCATCCTGAGTTTCCTTGGTTGTGACAATGGAAGGCCAAAAAAAAGGACTGAAGGAAAAATCTCAAGAGATTAAAGCCTATTCTCTTTTCCCATTAAATTATCTTAATGCGGCAACAACTAATTTCTCTTCGTTTACTTTTTCAATTGCTCTTGGCAGCCTCTTTATTCTGATTCCTATCAGCTCATAATTAGTTACCACAGAAAGGACTAAGATGTACATAAATAATCATAAGATGCCAGATAAACTCTATCGGTTTTAAATTAGTGTTGTGTTTTGCTATGAGCTCTCACCTATTATTTTTAATTATAGTTTACAAAGCAAACTAGCTCCTTGCCCTCTCTCCAGCTGTTCTGGCACTGTGTTTTTAATCTGTGCCAGGGAGTAGCCCATTGCCCATGCCAGCATGCTTGCCCCAGCCCTGTGGCCTCCATCTCCAGGTTTCTGTTAGAGGAAAAAAAAAAAGGGAAAGGAAAAGAATAAAAAAGAAAAATTTTTAAAAAGCAAGAAAAATAAAAAAAAAATACCTTCTGATCCACAAAAGCCTCTAATCTGCCCACTCTATTTCTTAAAGCATTATGAGGAATGGTTGTTAGAGAACAAAACTCCACTGGAAAGCCTCACGTCTTTGCAAAATCAGCCCCTGTCTCTGCCTGCAGCAGACAAACACTCTTCCATGGCAGCAGTGACAACTGCCACGGTGAAACTGTTGATCAAAGATCCATGGCAGGTTTGGCACCAATCCCGATTGCACTTTACATGATAGGCCTTAATTGGAGTGCCCAGGTTAATTTTGTACAAGAGGTTTAAAAAACCCAAACAAACGAAATCCATCCATCAGCCGGCGCTGCGGGTCGGGACTGGGCAGTGGGGGTGCCCACACACACACTAAGTGCTTTCTGTGCTGCAAAGGGAAGTTCTGAGGTGCTGCTTTTAAACCCAGCTCAGCAGTTGTCGTGCCAAGCACAGCCCGGGCATCCCCTGCTGCCCATCCAGGTTTTTACTGAAAAGGGGCAAAAGACCTGATCCTCGGGCCGTGGTTCAGGATTGTCTTTTTCCTTTTCTTTTGCTCTAAGAGGAAAGGAAAAGAAAAAAAAAAAAAAAAACACCCCTCATTGAGGTGGTTGGTAAATAAGTGTCCAGGAAGCAGGCAGTGCCTTCAGCAGGGCTCCAGCCTTGTCACCAGGCAGGTTACCTTGTCAGCCGCGACGCTTTCATAAGACACAGCTTCAAAGCGCCGCAGCCGAAATTGCAACGATAAAATATCTCTATATATATTTATATTTTTTTCTCTCTCTTTCTCTCTTTTTTTTTTT
>VZRE01015039.1:854204-923272 GCA_013396775.1 Cephalopterus ornatus | reverse complement strand
TAAATTCCAGCAACAAGGAGCTGCCACGACTGTCTACTGTGCCACGGCGGCGGAGCTGGAGGGCCTGGGCGGGATGTACTTCAACAACTGCTGCCGCTGCCTGCCCTCGCAGGAGGCGCAGGGCGACGCCACGGCCGCAGCCCTCTGGGAGCTGAGCGAGAGGCTGATCCAAGAACGAATTGGCAGGCAGGCCAAATAACAGGGAGCTCCTGGAAGGATCAAAACACACGAGTGTGTGCACGCTCGGAAACTGCCAACGCTGGAACCTGTCCAATCTTATCATCTAGAGGGTTTCCATATACCTCAGATACAGATTAACCAGTGTTAAATGAAATAATAGCAGTCACAACATAGTGAAAAATGTTAAGTACTAATGGGAAATGGGGAATACTGTGGGTTAAAGGGACAATGCGGCTTCCTGGGGCTTAGTTAGTCTCGGTTCTCTTTCTTTTGATTATAGCCTGTTCAAAGTGTAACCCAAGGAGGCATCTTCTGTCTTATTTTAGAAAAGCAATGCTGCAGATAATTTCTGTTGTTTTGATTAATGGGTAGGTATGTAGCCCAATATGGGATTTCCTCCTTATTTTGATAATTACTGTCTGTTAGGCTTTAGGTATTGATTGGGAGATGGTAGTTGCCTTGATTCTTTTTCCCTACAAGGATTTTATTGGGTGTGGCAAATCAAAAGATTATTAAGGAAAGAAATCTTTTCTGCCCTTGACTGTTGGCTGCAAATACATCTGCGCTGTCTAGAAAAAAGAAGGTGCAAGAAGACATCTGAACAGAAATGGTAAAGTCACAGCTAATTAAATATTTCTGTTTTTTTCTTAAAAGATTACAATAAAAGATATGTTGTAAACCATTCCCTAAATACTGTCAAGTTAGCAAAGATGATGATGTCTCCTTAAGAACACAGAGTGTAATCAGGGGTTTAAATGGTATTTTCCATCCATTTCTCAGTTCACAGTTTTAAGGAGGTTTTTTTTCTTTGAAAGTTCACAGTTTCTCAGTTCTCCTGATACTGTATCCCATTCCGAATCTGTCTCTTTTTTTCTTTCCATTTAAATTCAATAAAACAACATGCTTGCTTGAATATTGTCACCTGAAGAGAAAGTTTGTCTCATTTCTGCGAATGTCTTAGTTCCACTTTTTTTTTTTTTTTTTTAGAAAAGAAAACTTGAGGAAAAATAAAGAGCTTCTTGTTGGTGCCAAGAAAACGCTGTTTTTTTTCTCATTTCTTTCTGAGTTCATTTTTTTGTATTTTGTGCTTTGTAGCTGTCTTCATGCCAGAAGGTTGTTCTGAGCCATCCTCAGTCCAGCATCACATTTTCTGTAGACAGAATATAAACAAATAAATAGAAGGACACATTGTTAATAGAGGTTTATTTGATCCCCTTATTATTTATGCTTTATTGTTCACAATCTGCCTTCCATGATTGTGCTTGTTTGCAATCATAGTGCATTTTGGATTAGTTGTTGAACGGGAGTTAATACTTCCACCGAAATGCAGCCTCAGCTGCTCCCTGTCTGCTTCCTTACCTGATGCCACAGCCTTTCCTAAAGCAGAAGTAAAGAATTTATCGCCCTTTTTTTAGCCCTGCTGTGCCACCTCTGTAGCAACAGCCTTCAGCAAGATAAGCAATCCTGCCCACGTGTCTTCCTCTCCTATCTTCAGCCCCTTCCCCACAGCCAGCACATCCTTATGAGCTTTCTCCTGCACTGAAACATTTGGTGGAATAAAAAAAATAAAAAAAAATAAAAGGAGCTATTCTAGAATCTTTTCAGCCTTTTGAGGAATAATAAAAGGTCTTTCTTGCCTCCTAGAAGTGCTACACAGACCAGATGCTGGTGTAGTGTATAATGTCTGAAAACTCATGGAACGGGTTGAAGGATTTGCAAGTTGAAGCAATGGCTACAGTCAAATTCCTCGTATCATCTGGAGTTTATCTGGGGAGAAGAGTGATTAACTTCTGTCACCTGTGCAACAGCCTTCACAAGCACTTTGTTTTTCCTTTTCACAGCCAAACAGAATTACTCTCCTATAATACAGGGAGTGAACCACAGCAGAGCTTTGCATTGGAGCTTGGCATTGCTGGGTTAAGAAGAGGCAGTAATTAAGGGATGCTGGGAGCTCTGCACTCCCCCGAAGGCCTGGGCCTTATGCTCCATTTAGGCAAACATTAATAACCAATAATGAACACCCTGTCATTCCTTATTGCTGAAATATTGCATGCTTTTATGAGATTTCAGTACTCACAGAGATTGCCTGCCTTCCTTCAAAGGCTTTCTGGAAGGCGGACAGTGTTTTTCCTCTGTACATGGCTCCCTATTTCAGTGTTACAAGGTAAAGAGCACATTTAATGTTAGCATAGTTTTGCACAAGTATGAAGTAAGTTAACCCCTAACTTCACTTAGTTGCTTGGGTTCCTCTGCTCCCTATTTCTGGTTAATAAATATTTATTGACACCAGTGTATTTCTCTGTCTAGAATTTTGATGTCATATTTTTCTCCAATGTAGATAAAATTACTTGCTCTCTGTTTCTTTCTTCCTTACTTTTTTATTTCGCTCTCATTCTCTCTTTCTCTTTTTTCTCTCTGTTTTTTCTCTAATTTCCTTCTTCCTCTCTCTGTTCTCCTCTTTGTCTCTCATGCTTCTGTGTTGAGATAACCAGTGTAAAAAAAAGGGCTTTTTCCAAATTAAAGAAAAAGCACAAAGCTATAGAGCATTTATTTCTATTAGAAACACTTGTGAAAATACTTTTTCTTGCACTCTCAGCTTGATTTCAGCACAGGAGGGATGTGCAGGGGACATTAAAAGGAAAATCAACTGAAAGGAAACAGACTCCAAACCCTCCATTTTAATATCCTAGATGTGGCTAAGTTATTGGCTTTCAAATATATTTTGGTGTAAATTTCGGCACATTTACAGCCAGTCAGATTTATTTATTTGACTGGCTTACATTTTTCCGGTTGATTTACCTGAGGCAATGTCTGTGTGAATTACTCCACAATGCATTGACTCCAGTGTTCATTAAAGGTAGTTAAGTGATCCTGTGTCTAATATTAAAGCAAACCCCATTAACCTTAACTAGTATCATATCAGCAAAACAAAAAGAACTGAATAAAGCAAAATAGATCGGGTATTTATAGATCTTGGAAAAGATCCAGCAAATTCACATCAGGCTCCTAATAGTCCTAATAAGCACTTGCTAGTTATCCCCATAAAAAAAGGAGGAGGCTGGGGAAGGGCTGTGTCTCTGATGAGAGGCTCAGGCCCCATAGGACTTTCTGAAGGGGAGGTATTGGGAGGTGTTGGCAGGCGAAGCCTCGGAGCATTTCCCACCCACTGCAGGGCGTTGCTTGACCCTTTCCCCCCTGCTTTCCTTCCAAAGTCAACATTTCCCATTTTAGTGGTGATTTTTGGACCCTGAACTGGTGCCCTGTATCTGCAAGTCCGTGTAGGTGAGCGAGCAAACTCCCTTGCTGAGGTTGAAGAGCCACCAGAAGCTCTTAGGGGAGTGGATGTGCCATTTCAGTCAGTGACAGCTTCTACGGCTGTCCACGGAGCAGGTGTTGCCCAGACAGTAACTGACTCCTGGGACCTCTACTTGCAAAATTAGATAGAGGGGAACCAGCAGAAACCCATGCCAAGTCTTGGCTTTTTTTTTTTTTTATTTATTTATTTTTTCTCCCTGCTTTCTCCTTTGACATCTGGAAGACAAATTTCAGATATTCTCAGCCCAGGTAGAGATTTTTATTAGAGAAAGTCCTTTCAGCAACATTGCAATAATTTGACTTATATCAAGGTTGAATAACTCCTTGTCAGGTGTTAAGCTCGTGACCTTTCAAGCCAAACACACTTATACTAACCAGTTTACCATTGGAATGATCAATATCTTGTAAGTGAGAAAGTCTAGACAGATCTTATTTTGTCCTTTGGTATCACTTGTGGCTTTGGAATTGATCATTATATGTGGCTGGGGAAAAATTGCCTATACATTTCATGCTCTGTATTTATCTTGACAAGGTTCTCTAGGATTATATTTTCATAATCTGAATGGCAGTGGAACAGCTGCTCAGACTGTGCAAGCCCTTCTTATCGGGCTGAATTTAAGCTACGGTAATTACTCTTTCTCCTTATGTATTTCTTTTTTAAACAAGCGTGTACTATACATTAAAATGTATGGTTGGGGTGGCAGGGGGCATGCTGAGAAGCTTGGAAAATGCTGCTAAAATGTATTGCTTTCCATCTGCAGTGGCTGCTGTAGGTTTGTGTCTTATTCTAAATGTAAGCCCATGTCTAAGCATCCGTGGGCTCTGCAGCAGGGTCCCAACACACAAAGAGAAAACATTGTTTTATTAACAAATCTTTTGGAGTCAAGATTCCTTAAGAGTGGAGGCAGTTTAGGAAAACTAGTAGTAAAGACATAACTGACCAAAGCCTTCAACTGGTCCCTCTGCAAAGAGGTTCCGTGGTGAAACCCATGCCCGGGAAGCAGCCAAAACATCACCAGGAGCACGGAACCCAGCCAGGGACCTGCACTGCCACCCTGTCTACCTGCTCCAGCCTGCTGACAGCCGGCTCTGGAGGTGCCTGAATGGCACAGTGATGGGAGCATTCAAACACAGCAGATAGATGCCTGTTTGCTGGTGTCCTTCCCCGTGGGACAGAGGAAATGGGTAAACGAAGAGGTATCTTGGAGAGAAACAATATGCTGCTTTTCTCTTGATTTTTTTGGGGGGTTTTTTTGCTACACTGCTAACTATGTTATTTACTAGATGCCTTTTCTGGGCTGCGCTTTTTCTTCTCTCCCCCACCCCTGTTGCGTTTGCAGAGTACTTTCCAAGGGGTGTTTCGTGAATTAGCTTCATGCTTTAAAAGAGAAGATTGCTCTGGCAGAGAACAGCATAGTTGTAAAAGTGTCAAGGTGTTATGAATGTCCTGATGATAGAGCCCAGTTGTTATCTGCTGGGTAGTGAGGGAGGATAGCTAATGATGTGCAGCATGTAAACCGTTTGTTGCTCTAATCCATCTGTGTGGAGAGGAGTGAAAAAGAGGGGCGAAATCCTGGGAAAATTACTTGGACAGCTGGAGATAAAGTGTGTACTGATGGAGTCATCCAGAGGTAGCTGTCAACATGAGCTGTGTTTGCATATAATCCAAGCGATGCACAGTGATTCCTTTTGGTACTTTTTTTTTTACGGGGGTTCATGTGTCTGTGCACAGACCTTAATTACTATCCAGTATCTCTTACCAACTGGGCTCCAGTTTTAAGTGAGGAATGTGATTTTAATCAATTCGTGACTGGGTGGTGGAGAGAAGTACTACAAACAGACCAAAGCAAGACATATGGATCCCTTTGGAGGACCTGAATTAAATGAGAAGTAGTCATTTTATTAATTCTGCTGTGTTTTATAGACCTTTTATATGGAACATTACCCATACAACTTCACTATCTAATTAAAAAGGGCTCTTATCAATTTGCTGGGCAGTTGCTTATGCAGGGGGAAGAAAAAAAGAAAGAGAGAGGAAGAAATAATATATATTTTTTTTGAGATGCAGAAAATAATCTACCTTAAGGGGGTACGGAACAGATCACCAAGCGTCTGGTGGAACTGTTTGTACTGGTTATCTTCCCTCTTTTAAAAGAACTGTTGTAAAAACTGAACGTTAGACAATGCTTTTGGGACTGATCTGCACCGTGCACGTGATTCATACAGAAACCTTACACAGGTCTGGTGCAGTGCCCTCAGATGTGTGAGCGCAGGCTAAATTAGGGGTTTTGTACGTTGGATTTCTGTGATCCCTCCTGGCAAAGCGGGCACCCTTTTCCTTGAGCTGGCGTTAGCCCTTCACAGCAGCAGTTTGAGCAGCTCTGTGATGTTCTTAGCGGGGACTGAGGAGTGCGTGTGATGCTCGCGGGCGTGAAACGTGCAAGCTTTTTGCAAGGGGAGGAAGGACAAAGAACAGTGAGCGCATGGGAGCCACGCTGGTCCTGACTGATCATCACATCAACACAGAACTAATGGCCTTAAAATGGACTTTGCCTTCTGCAGGCAGCCTGAGAGGAAGGGCGGGAGAGTCGGGGGAAGGTTATGGAAATGGGTAGTGCCTCTCCGTGCGCAGCCCTCTGTGCCTTGGCCTGCCGCCTGTGTGGGGTGGGACCATCTGAAGCCATCTCAAGCACCTGAAAAGCAGCATCACAAAAAAAAACAAGCAGGAGGGGGAGGGGGGAAAAAAAAAAAGTCTTCTACACCCCTCGCACCTCCATAAACCCTTACTTTATGTGGCGTATTGGATTTTACAAGCACAGAGTCTGCTGGGAGCTGTCTGCCGAGCACACAGTTAGCAGTGATTGAACACCAGCGTTTTAGCATTTTGACTTAAATCCAGTGTAAACTTGTAAGTGAACTGCTGGCCTGGGCTGGGTCTCTGGTGGACAGCAGTCAGCCATGCATCACAGGCCGCGCAGCCACGGAGCGCCCGGCCGGTGGCTGCGGGTCACAGTTCAAAGGAAGCCTGAAATTTCGCTTCAATGGATACTGAATTACCTCTCATCCCAGGGAAAGCTTTATTTCTCTTCCCCTCTTTCCTCCCAGCCTTGAGCCAGCGTGGCTGTAGAAGAGAGGAGCAAGGGAGCTGGTACTGAGACCATCTCAAATGTACCCGGACTACAAACAAACCAGTATTTTCCTTCCAGCAAAGCTGTTCCTTTAATCTTTATGAGCAGGAGAAATTCATGCATTACAGAGGCACAAAAATGAGAAGGGAAAGGCGGGTGGGAATAGTTGCATTAGAATTAAGCCCTGTTTTTAATATGACACCTGTCAGACTTATTGTTAAAAATATGGAGAAAGGCTCCCTTCTGAAATAATAACATTGCAGCAAGGTTAGTTATACACAGTGAGTCCTGTCAACAGCCGCAATTAGAAGTTGTTTACCATCGAGCGAAATAGCTCGGCAGCATTGGGGCTGCATGGACCGTACGTGCTGCTTCAGCCCCAGCCCAGGGCTCACCGATAATCCTTCCCTTCCAACCCAGCCCGAAGCCGAGATGGGAGATTCTCCCCCGCAATCACATTACTTCCCTAATGACACTATCACCCAACCCAGGGATTAAGTGCCGCTTCACAGTCAATGGCTGGTGTCACCAGGTTTTTAGGCTGCCGAACAATTAAAGGGTCAATTTACGGGGGGTTAGTGGGTGGGGGTGAAGGGCAGGGGAAAGGGGATGACTGGCGAGGAGAGCCCCTGATAAACAAGAGCTGTCAGAGAGCCCTACCCTGCAGGGGCGACTATTTCTGTCAGCTGGCTATTAGAAGGAATTCCTTGCCGTGGCAATTAAGGCTCTCCACCGGGGCCCGGCGCTGCCGCGGCCACCCAGAGAAATCCCCCTGCGCATCGGCTGCCAACTGCGCCGCGGTGTTCGCAAGTCACCCGGCGCTGGTACTTAAACCCAGACCACAGAATTAATTTCATTTATGCCTTCAGCCAGATTTCAAAGTAAGGCTCTGGAGACGCAGGAGAAATTAATTTATTAAAAAGCAATAGCTTGATAATGCACATGATGATAGAATAAATGAATCTGTTCAATATCTTATAAAACAGTTGGCAATCACATAATAGAGCGTTCATTGTCAATTTAGTAGCTTGTCTCATTATACTCTGCAAATAGTAGTAAAATGGTGTATTATTCATGAACCAACATGCTTTAATTACTTTTAGTGCACATTTATTTTTTCAAATGTGATATGAGTTAGATTCATCTGTAACTGTAACTCAGCTTGTGAATCTTGAAGCAGTAACACAAACTGGAAGAGAAATTTTATGAGCACAAAAATCAGTTTCTGGGAAGTTTGTGACATTTCTTTATGCTATGAAAGCAGGTCCTAAAATGCCAACCTCAGATGTCATCCCAAAATTGATCTGATAATACTTTAATAAAAACAATAGCATTATTTGATAATTTAATCAGATATAATTTCATGTTTCATCATTTGCTAGGGTTGTTTTGCTTTTTTTTACCTGCCGTAAAGCAAATCCCTAAATCTAATCTAGTTTATCTTTTTGCTTTACGTATAGAAATTGTCTTGTTACCACTCCCTCCCTTCTTGGCTTCTCACACACACTTTTCACCAGCTTAATTTGCTATGAAGGTCCCACATACATGCAGCCAAGGTCAGTGAAAGTCCACTGCTCATTTCAATTAAAATGTTTGCAAGGATTTATACATAATAAACTGATCTTGCCTATAATAACAGGTTTCCTTAAGTAGCCTTGCCTCTACTAAGTATAATGTTGCAGCACATTGTTGATTTCTATGTACACAGAAAAGAGAGCAGTGTAAAATAAGATGACTCGAAAATGCAATTAAAGTGTAAATCTTTACACCCATTAACATTTAGGGTCCATTACATTGCTTTGTCTTTTACAATATTAAATGCTAAAATGTTTTGCTTTTATTCTATAACAGTATATTCTAGTTCTATTTATAATACAAATGTAATTTAGCTCCCAATAAATCTTGGCTTTAATTGGTTATTAAGTATGTGCTACTATGTCATAAATTTAATCCACAGAATTTCTTTTTTTTCCCCTTTCATCTCTATGGCTTTGTATTCTGGGGTCAGGTACGGGCCTTTGTACCCTGGTAAATATTTAGCCTATCTGAGCATCTCCCTCAAGAATGTGAATGGGGGTCACTGCCCTCATTCTGAGCCCCTCAGTAGGTGCCATGGGGCATCCAGGTGAATGAGTACTCCAGGCTTGAGGCTGAACTCACCCAGGGACTTCTCTGTCTCTGTGCCCAAGGGGAAATGCTTTTGCAAGGTATCTGCTCTCTTCGCAGTGACTCTAGGTGTGAGTGCTTGACTCTGGCATGGGGTCTGACTTTCCCAGGCAAGAGATGATGTAGTGGCCAGTGCTGGAGCTTTTGCACTCATAAAGGTTGCAGAGGGTATGAATCAGGGCTGAATTTCACTGTTTCACCCTTGATGTTATCTTCTGCTTTGAAAGGTGTCCAAACTCTGGCTGCACAATTATGACTCTTTTCCTCAGGCCTCAGTAAGCACAATTTAGACTAGTTTTTATTGGTCACCAAGGATGAGTTTCTAAGGTTTTTTAGATTCCAGAACTGGGGTAATAGCATTGTGAGGGCATGGCCCAGTTTCCTTTGTAATCCTGATTTCAGTTCCCACTAGTAACCTGAAGCCATGACTGTTTAATCCTTAATTCCTGCCACAATTAACATCTCATATTCAGGAGGACTTCTCTGTGATTTGGAAGAAAATCTGTCCCCAGCTAGGTCAGCCCTAGCCGGTCTCTTTACTAACTGGGAAGGGATCCTTTTCAGCTCGAGTCAAACACAGTAACACCTCATTTAATGGTGCAATAGAGCAGAGAATCTGTTCACCGGCTCTGCTCGGATGCAATGCGAATCAACATCCTTGCAATTAGAGGCAGCGAGGAATGCAAGCACACAAACTCATAAGCTACTAATGAACTATTTGAGCAATTCTACAGGTATTTATATAAGGTTGAGACAGCATCCTCCACTGCAGAGCTCCCCCCTCCTCGCTCTCCTCCCTCCCCCGCCATATTCCCAAGGAAGCTTTAACTGAAGTGAAATTTCTTTATGTAAATAGAGGCAATGCAGAGAGACCCAAGCGTTCTGCCACCACCCCTGTGCTCGTGGCTTTGGTTTGTGCTGGGGGACAAACTGGGCCTGTTCTGCAGTGTAACTTTGCTGCACGTCAATGCACACAAAGGGAAGTTTGCTGTCTCCTCACCAAGATTTTCACACTTGTGAGTGCATCATCACACCACCACAGATGAACCAGAGAACAGCTTTTTTATCCCTTTTCCAGCACCTTTATACCATCTTGCCCGGTTCACACTTATCCTGGATTTGGCCACCTTCATTTGCACAACTCCAGGCTAAATCCCAGCTGTCCATTCCCCTGTAGGATAATCTCAAAGAGCACCTCAGCTATGTCATCCCTTTCTACAGAAAAGCATAAGCAGGCAGTTTCCAGGGCAAACCCCTCCTCACCAAGAGCCCAAGCACATCAGGCAGCGTCCATGGGTGGCTGAGGTACAGCAGCAATCCTACCTGCAGCAGCGTTTCCCTTAATCCTTCTCTGGGTCAGCAGAGCAAGGTGTAAGGGCAAATCTGTGGGTTACACCACCACTTCTCTGACCTGGTCCCCACAGATGTTCTTGGGAGTTAGCAACACCCTCTATGAACTATTGCCTTGCTCTCTTCTCTGTCTGCTTTACACTGGATTGGCAAGAACCCCCAACAGCTGAAACCAAGATGGTTCTGTTTGTTGAAGTACTAAAACAGCTTCAGTGCCCAAAACCAGAGCTCAAAATTCCATTGCACAAATAGGTGCTCACACTTTAGCCCTGCAGACCCCATCAAAGGCACCGACCATGCTCACCCCAGAACTCATGCACTGCTGCACTGATGTGCCATAGGGAGGGCAGAGCAGGGCTCAGGACATAAAATAAGTCTTTACAAGAACTTATTACTTCACTGTGTAAATTCTACATGGAGCACTTGAAGCGGGCAGACTTTAACAAACACAGAAAATAACTACCACAATTTGTCTTCAAAATAAATAAAGGAGTAAAAAACCCATCCATGATGTTCAATTGAATGACACTTCAAACTTTTACTGGCAAATTGGTCAGCCAGTCAGCTAAATATTTGGTTTACGTCCATGAATGAGTAGAAATTACAAAAAAATTAAAAGAAATCATTTTTTCCAGGGCACAAGCCTCACTGGTCTTATTGGCTGAGTAATCCATATGTTTACTGCACTTAGAATGAAATACAATAGTTCCATCTGAATAACCTGATTACTCCTAATTTCCTAATTTTTATATGAGTCCCCTGGTTTTAAACCCTTCGGCAATTTACAGTACTCAAATACTTTCTCAGTTGCAGAGCAGTTGTTCCCATGGATGCCGTCACTCTTGAATGGGAGGTTAATGACATCTTTTGTACAGATCTATGTTCACAGACACAGTCCATGAACATATGAATATATATATGTACAAATATGTGTTTACGTAAATATGTCTCACACATACACATTCGTGTGTACACAGTCACTTTAATATGTGATTTGCTTTTAATTGCTTTTGTTTTCTCCCGGTTAAATTAAATCCCCTGGAATCTGAGTATTGCTGAATCACTTGGGCCATGATTCTGGGCCTGACCATGGCTATTTCTTTTACTGCTTTCTCCTCTGCCCCACCATCATTATGCCCTCTGTCTGAAGCCACCCCAGGACTTTTGTCTTCAGATGAGGAAAGAAATAAAATAAAGAAGTACAGTTCTTCATCCTTTGTCTCCAATTTTTTTCCACTAATATTTTTGTTGGATTCCTGCTTGCCTGATTAGTTATTTCATACATTAGATTTAGCATAGAACTTTATATCCTTTTATCCCATACGCCTTTCAGTTTGACAGTTTTGATGTGTATCTCATGGTTAGAACATCTACAATACATTTCTTTTTGCAGTTTTCCAAGAAGTTCACTGTATTTAAGTCAAGAAGAACTTCAAAATTAATGTAATCATAACAAGTGCAAATAAGGCATTGGTCAGAATCTGGGATGAGCAGAGACCAGGTCAGAGGCTCAGTACTGAACCTGTTCCAGTTTGTTCTGAAGCACCCGCTCATGGATGTGGGCTTGACAGTAAAGTGCATACAAATGGATCTCCTAAAGGACTCCTAAAACAACCCCATAGCTAAATCTGTAACCACAGCTAACTTTCTAAAATCACATTGATGGCCATCACAAAACTTATTTGCACACTGCCTTTAAGTGTCTGCCTTACTTATATCGTTGCACATTGTCATGGCTTATTAAAATACAAAATACAGACAGAAACTCCTATAAAACACCACTAACCATTTGGAAAATAAGTTTCCTGGTTTTGCTGATTGCCCCAGGTTAAGAATCAATGATTTTAGCTTTCTAAAGTTTTGAAATCTGCAAAAAATAGTAGGTGAAACAAACATGCAAAATGCTCCATGATGTTAGAAACTGCTGTGATTACTTTAAAATGTTCACTGAACTAACAAGAACATCTTCCAGTCCTCCTTAAAATTAGTTCTTGGCTCCCAATATTTGTTAACATTTGATATACTTTCCCTGATGACCCTGGATGCATCTGGAGGTCGGTGCTCCAGAGTTCCTGGCTATCTTTATTGTCCCTAACTTGCTTTCGCTCCAAGCCTCTTCCTCCTTGCCAAGAAAAATATTTCTAGTCGTTCTATCTTCAGCAGCTCCCTCTATCAATGTGTAACAGATGGACGGCCTTTTCTGCCGAAAAGCAGGACCAAGTGCTTTTGCTGGCTGACAAAGGGCTGGGTGAGGGTGCTGAAGTGACTGCAGACCAGCATAAACAAAAGTGTTGCAGAGAGCAGGAGAGCATCTTAAAACTGTTCGTGGCAAGGGTTTGCAAGGTGGCTTAATAAAAAACCAAGTGAGTAAACATTTACATATGAAGAGCCTCTCACCCCTCGGGAAACTGAGAGTATTTTGTTAGGTGAGTTTTTTGTTTGCATTCTGCAGATGTCTCCGAGGGCACTGCTGAGCTCCTCCCTCACCATTTCCCACCAGCAGCATCCCTGAAACTCCAACGGAGCTTCTCTCAGACAGGCTTGTTCTTGAAATTCCACTCCTTGACATCTGTGGCTGCAATCTCATTCAGCTTTGCTGCTCCAAGGCCCTGGTGCCACCTCTTCTCACCGGGAAGGGCACCCCGCTTAACAGGGCAGACCCCAGGACATGCCACTGACCACCAGCTGTTTCCTTCCCTTCTGCTGTCACTGCCTCTGAACCTGCCACTTCCGTCTAAACCCAAGCATATGCCATCAATGAACCTCTCATATTCATTGATCTTCCCGAGCATATCAACCTGTCTCTCTAAATCTGCACTCTGATTTTTCAAGTAATAGAAAGAATCCCTCTGGATAACCACATAATCATCTCCTTTTGGCTCCTGATCAGGCCGCCTCGCTCTTTCTTGCTCTCTCTCTCTTTTTTCTGAATGAGGACGGTGATAAAAACGCCGCCTTCCCATTTTCAGTCTTCTGCAAGGCTTCCTGGGTGCCCCACCAGACTCTCTCAGCTTCCAGCTCTTTGAAGATGAATGAATAATATTCCTCTGTGTTTCTATTATCTGCAAACTACCAATTAAACAGAACCAGCAACCAGAGATAAAAGTAGAGCCTTGGTGAAATCCCTGGCAAAACAGACACGGGAAGCTCAGGATATTTTCACATATGCAGTCAATGGAAAGTTAGAGATGCAGAGTGGGAGACAGGGGGCGATGCTGGGTATCACCACCCCTATCAGGGCTCAGATACCCACAGAATAACTCTGTAATTGCTGTGGGCCTACAGGCTAATTATTATATAATTATATAATTATATGTAGTTTTTTATGTGAGGGGAAGAGGTCAAATTCAGTACATTACCATAAATTCACAAATCAGGAGCTTTATTTTAAAATCTTTGACTGCGTGGCCTTTGATCTTTGAACTGTTTGGCAACTTCAAGCATCATTACTCCACAATGTGCCAGAATGTGCAATTAGTGCAAGTACCACTACATACGGTATGATATTTGTATCATGTTTAATACAATTGTGAATTTGTATGCTCTGAATAATAATGAAATCTAGGTGTAATTCTCGATCTTTAAAAAATTATTTTAATATTCTGATACTGATGCAGCTAAATATCAAACAGTGCAAATATAACATCGGTCTGTACAGCTGTTAGGGTAAAATGTGATGTTATCCATCCATCTTTGTTTTTTCCATTGCACCTTCCAGTCTAGCATATAAGTGATATGACTTATTTATTGTGTTTATTTGGAGTTACATAATAGTATAAAAAAGACTCCTGCACGAGGCTCAGGAAGCCCTGCCACACCATTACTGGAGCGATGCGATCCCGGCCGCATCAGTGCAATCCTTTTGGCAGGAATTCAGCCAAAGAGTCACCTCCCAGAACGCCCTCCCACCCCTCAGCTGAGCAGGGAGCAGCCCTGCAGCCCTCTCCAAACCAGATGTCTTTTGCAGCAGGGCTGGAAGATGCTCAAGAGAGGGTTATTTCTGCTCCAGACCAGTCCCCACCCCTGGAGGGGGTCACTGACAGCCACCTCTCCTTGCCCCAGCAGCAGGGAAAGGGCTGGGCACTGCTGCTCATCACAGCAAAGGGGTCACAGATGATCCAGATTGCAGATCCAGCATCCAGATTTCAAAGGAGTGGGGTGCAGGAGTGCAAAACATCTGCTGACACCACAGGGCAAAGTGCTTCAGCTTGTGCCTAACCACAGGCACGTGAGGATACTCTCTGACTCTGGTTATTCATGTGCTAAACATATAGGAAGATGCTGCTCCAGGTTCCTGTCACAATGTTCATTGTGGTCTCACATTGAATTTGGTGTATAAGGAAAAGTGGATGCCTTTATTTTTTATCTCTTTGTCTAGGTATAAAATTGTCATCAACTCTCCTCTTTTTTTTTTTTCCTTTGGTATTTTACTGTTGTTTGTCACAGCCAGCAAGATAACCGAACAGATAACTTCTTCTACTCAAGTGAAATGAAATGGAAATAGCATCTGTCTACAAAAATCAATTTAGAAACCACCTATATATTTTTGGGCTCAGACAATAGGTATTTCCAAAGCCATGCCTTCCAAAAAACCCTTTGAGTGTAAAAGTAAGAAGAAAAATAATGCCTGGATGTGAGCTACCATCCATCAATCAGGAAAACTCACTCAGACTCAGATGCATGAGCCAAAATGAATTTCAGATTGAAATGGATAGGAGACAGGCTATGTTGTCTGATTTGCTTGGGGTACTTCATTATTAATCTCTTTGCTTCCATTTATTTTAATGATCAGAGCCAAGAAAGACTCATTTAGGAAGAACAATTTCTTTATATATTTTTTTTTAAGGACTACTTTACATGTGGTCGACGCCTGCACTGTGCTCTACTTCTTCACGCGGGCCAAGAGTAGCGCTGCTTTGCTTACAACTGCTTACAATTGTCTCTAAAACATGTGTTAGTGCCTTGACCTGTAGAGGGCTGGACCTTGGCCCCACAGCATTTGCATTCAGGAGCCCAGTCCAGTCACACATCCCTCTCCCAAGGCGGTTTCTCCCTGTGCTGTGCTAGCAGACAGTGAAAAATTTCAAGATGGAAGAGGGAAATGTTAAAAACCAGAGTGTGTTGGAAGAGATGCTAATGGGTCTGGCCTTCATGTCTGAGAGAGAGGATGAGAGAAACCAACTTCAAACTCGCTTTGTCTCATCGCTCTTGCTGCTCCTCCTGCACAGCCGCCGCCTTCTCCTGCCCTCCTGTCCCGTCCCCCCCCAGACAAAACTCAGGCAGCCGAGTGGGTTTTCCTAAATGAGATACACCTAATTAGTAGCTAGTCATAGACTTGCTGATCAGACAGATTCTCAGCCCTTTGTTTATAACCTGGCATATGCATCCGTAGTGCATTTTTACAAGTAAATATACACATTTCATTAAAAGCACCATCTTCTCGGCTGCTTCCATCGCTTTGTTCTGTAAAAGGCTCCTGTAGGGGTGTTGTTTATTCCCTCAGCCCAACAGAAAAAAAAAAAATCACTTCCATTATTGTATTAATGCAATTTCAACTAATTAATGAATGATTTTCCAGAGCTATATTTACAAACCATGGTGAATACACATAGCAGGAGGGCGAAGCACCGTTCACCTTGGAGCTCTTTGTGATCAGTGAGTGGGAATGTTGTCCTGTTTGACTTGGTGTGGGAAGCCTGGTGCAAGGTGAATGTGGAAAGCGGCACCACTGATGTTGGAAGGAAGCCTAATCTCAGGGAGCAAATGAAACCCTGTGGGTGCCTGGGGCTGGCTAGGGCTCTGTGAGGGAGGTGGACAGGAGGGCTGCAGTGCCTTGGGAGGGTAT
This sequence comes from Cephalopterus ornatus, assembly GCA_013396775.1. Lineage (NCBI taxonomy): Eukaryota > Metazoa > Chordata > Aves > Passeriformes > Cotingidae > Cephalopterus > Cephalopterus ornatus. The sequence goes on along the minus strand of VZRE01015039.1, from coordinate 907,288 downwards.
TGAACTCTGGAAATTTGCTCCAAGGGCAGAATGAAGGGAACTGGGGACTGGCAGGCAGATAGAAAGCCTGGGGCTGAACTCATCATGCCTGCCAGCTCATCTAGGGGTAGGTGAGTCCTGTGGTACCCACTCTGCAGTCCCACAAGCTGAACACTCACAGAAAGAAAAGGCAAATGTTTTGCTCAGAGTCACACCATAACTCACTAGCAGAGCCAGGATTAGACCCCTGGAGTTTTTTGTCCCAGTCTCTTTCTTCAAATGCCATAAATACTTCACTACAGCAGCAATATTTTGAGGTCTTGCAGGGCTCTGATGCCTGCAGATGTTTCAGCCCAAACACAGCACTCTGTGTCTTTAGAGTCTGCAAAATTAGGGACACATAAACATTGCTAATGCCTCTCTGAGAGGCAGAGGGTACTTCCGCTTTGTTATATCTGCCCTCAAATTTGGTAGCTCAGAAATCTTTTCTTTCTCTGACCTGGCAGCTCCTACTACTTTCCCTTCCCACGACTGTAAAATTTGTTCAGTCCCTTAGGGATAACTGCTGCAGGAACATCTAACACATTCCACACTGTGTCCAGAAAGAAAGACCAGACACGTGCGTGGTGCAATGAAATGGCTGATCTGAATAAAGGTCATTTAATACCAGACAGGTATCAGTCCCCACACTGCCAGCAGCAGCGACACGCTGCCGCCACGATGGCTGGAGGCATCGAGCCTCCTCTTGTGAGCTCTCATTCACCCAGATGTGAAGCCCCCCGTTAACCTTCATAGCATCAGCCATCTTATTCTGCTTCTTAAGCCATCAAAAAGTCTCTTCACATAAATTGGCAAGGGTATGCTCCCTTCCAAGGACCTTGTAGTCTGGGTGCTGTGCAACCACAGCAAAAGAAAGGGGAAAAATGTTGTCAATTCAGTTCAAACTGGGTTAGGATAAAGAAATAGCATCAAGTTACACTTCTGTACAGTTTTATCATCTAGGATCATAAAATTGAGAATAAAGTGGTGCTTGCAGAGACAGAAGCATGAATTTCTTTAAACGGCAATATCTGGAGAATGTACATTAGTGTCATACATCTTGGCACACTCGTGGTGAATCATATCCACATCCTGCCCCTCCACACCAGGACAAGATGGGCAGGATTTGGGCAGTATAGGAGCTGCTAAATTCCTTCTGCTGAGGAAACCCCTGGAGCCCATGTGCTCACTGAAGCCATCGCAACAGGGACAGCCCTGCCTGCCCTCTGCATGTAAGGAAATAAAAGCTTGTTTCTGGGAGCAGTTGCAGTGCAGAGGGAATTGGTGGGGCAGGATTCATCAGCAATGGGAATTTTCTGCCTTTGGGGGTAGAGGGCTCCTGTCATTTTGCCAGGATGAAAAGGAAGCAGCAGATTTATGGCTGGCTGTTGAAAGGCACAAACAGCTTTTGCAGGGAGAAGCAGCACAGGAAAGGTAGTCCCATGGCGATGGATCACTGCGTGCAGGGCAAAGGAGGTGGCCAACATATGGGTGAAAGAGCTAAAGGTGAGGAATAAATGCAATTTATCACATGCTTCAGCCATTAGTTTTGCAGCTGATCATGTGGCTGTTATAACAATGTGTCTGCATGTCTGCATGGATAAAGGAGGTGCTGAAGGTTTGGTCAAATTCTAAGTTATAAAGAAACCCAAGACTTGGTCAGGTTTCAGTTATGATAGATACAAATAGTTAACTGAATGTTCTAATTACTTTACAGACTGGTCTTTTTTTCTTCTTTTTTTTTTTTTCCTACTTTTCCTTTTTTTCTCTCTCTTTTTTATGTGAATATCATGGGTTCAGCAAAGCCTTGCAACAGAGCCCTCGTCTAAGAAAATCCCCAGCCTGCCTAGCATACCTCACATACACTGCACAGAGTCTTACAACATAAGATTTACAAGCTCCCAGAAAGGGAGAGGCTCATTTAAGATCAGGCCATTACACACAAACATCAGGAAAAGCTGGTGGAAGAGGAGAAATAGTTTGTTTTAAGTATTGCTAAGCACCATCCGTGATTATGAAGGAAGTGCCTACAAGCCGGCAGCTGAAATTGCAGCTCCACCATTTGGTGCTCGGTTTTGTAGATTTTAACTGAGCGTTAACAATCATTGTGTAATTGAACACCTCATTCAGTTCATTAGCTGTTGGCTGTGCAGTGCTGTCAATGTGCAAAGTGCAAGCCAGGTGCTAAGTGTTATAATTATTTGTTTCCTCCCCGGCATTTAAACCGTTGGTGATTCCTGACTGCTGAAGATGGGAGCAGTTTGCTTTGCGTGGGAATGATGAGGACAGATATGAACACAAGAGGAGCATCACATGTGGCCCAGACCGTTCCTCACTTGCTGGCCAATGTGGTTGTTGCTCTTTGCCCTCCTCTAAGAGAAGCGACCCCCCGTCAATATTCCCCTCCAACTCTTGCCTGGTACTGCTTGCCCCCCTCTCCTCCTGACAGTTTTCTAGTTGGAAGTCTCAGCTAACTGCATTGGTTTTGCACTCCTCAGCCCACCACTGTCTCTCCTGTGGTAGGATCTGGTGGTGTTTTATACCAGTACGACCTGCCTAGACCTCTCCTGCCCACCACGTGCTTTGCAGGAGAAGTCCAGGAGGGTCAACTGGTGGAAGGATGCTGAGTACAAGGGAAGAGTCCATCCAGCCTGGGCTGGGGCCTGTCCTGTGAGCAGCTGAGCACCACACTGAACACAGAGGAGGTCATGTTTCCCTCTTGGAAATGCTGAAAACTTCTGCTCCTAGGTCCTGTCACTCATTCCCCACATACTATCTGCAAGTGCAGCAAGAAGCTATGAAATCCGTGCCCTGCTCCTCTCCAGATCTGCTCGGCAGGGATAAGGGCTTCAGAGGGTTCAGCTGTAGAAAGCTGCAGTCTGAGCCATTTTTCAGGCCCTGATTGCCAAAGCTGGAGGCTCAGCTCTGTCCTGCCCCCACTGCATGGCTGGTGCTCACCCAGCACCCCAGAACACCTCCCCATCAGTGCCAGCTCAGCCTTCTGCTGGTGACTGCATGACCACTCGCCTTTGCAGGGAGCATCCAAAATATGCAGATCTTGGAGTTTTTCCTCTATGTCTTTATTTAACTCAGATGCTGACCCACAGAGTGCTAATTAGCTGGATTCAAAACCAGGCTTAAAAAATTATAATGAGTTTACTGATTATCAGGTATGAAAATAAGGTCAGTCAAAAACATATCAGTGCTTTAATTAAACCTCAGTGAACTTCGCAGAGCGAGATGGAGTGACTATTAATGACTCCTGCTTTTGCTAAACTTCCCTTCTGTGGCCTGTTACTTCAAGGTAGGGACTGTCCCCATTTGTCACACTTCCGCTCATGTAAATTGGCTGAGCGAGACTGGTGCTCGCTCACCAAAAAGCTCTGTAGGATGGAGGGAAGGGAGTAAGTATGTTTCTTTTGCCCACAGACAGACCTACTTTTTATTTCAGGGCAAACTATTGTCAGTCAGCAGCGTGTCTTTGATTTTGTAGCTTCTGCACACTGATTTACTTTGCATGCACAATGTCTCGCTCCGTGTGGCTTATTTGTATTTTTGTCCAAGCTGCAACTAGCACTATCAAACTGATACCTGTGCACTTTATTTAAGACCATGGGAACTGCAAGAGTGGATCAGACTAATAGTTCATCCAGTGCAGCTGTTGGTTTCTGACTGGCCATGGGCAAATCACTGGGAGCATATGGAAGGAGGAGGGACAAGGAGCAGTGCTGGAGGGAGCAGCTCTGTCTCAAAAGGAAGAGCATCACAAACACTGAATTTAACGTCCTGTATGAATTTCATCTATTCATTTTTGAACTTGTATACACTGCTGGCTTCTGTGACTACCTGTGCCAATGCACGGGTTAAAAAAACTTCCTCTTTCGTTTTTTTTTTTCTCTGGTAGGAATGCAACATACACACCAGGAATAAAACAAATGAGTTTGGGGGTTTGGTTTTGGTTTGCTTTCAGTTCCTCTTCTAATAACTCTGTGGCTCCAGTGGAAGATCTGGCACTGGCAGCTCTTGGTTTTCCTCTAAGCTTGGAGGCAGGGGCAGGACAAGAGTGAATGGATTCGAACTGAAAGCCAGCAGGTTTAGATTAGATATTAGGAAAAAATTCTTCACTGTGAGGGTAGTGAGGCACTGGAGCAGGTTGTCAAGAGAAGTAGTGGATGTCACATCCCTGGAAGTGTTCAAGGCCAGGCTGGATAGAGCTCTAAGCAACCTGGTCTAGCGAAAGGTGTCCCTGTCCACAGTAGGGGGTTTGGAACTAGATGATCTTTAAGGTCCATTCTAACTCAAACTATTCTATGATTCTGTGAAAAGGAATGCTCCTGGGAGAACTGAGCCCTCTTCCCAGTGTTGCCACTGCAGTATCTTTGAGTGTTTCTAAGTGTCTTACATTTGTCCTGCCTTCTGCCTATTGGTGAGAGAGTCCTTCGTGATGACACAACAGCAATTTGCCCACACTTGCAAAACACTCGTGCCCTGCCCACAGATGGCAAGCCACAAGCAGCTGGCTGAGACCACCAGCTTAGAGATCACCAGTGGGGAACTGACTGACATGTAAAGGGTGACTCTATATGGTTTAAAGAGCTGTACACGCTACAGCAGGTCAACAGAACAGGGCTATTTTGGTGGAGCTGTGGCATTTTGCAGCTGTTTTCCTGCAATGTGTGGCTATTCTCATGAGGCAGTGCCCTTGTGGAGGGTGGAAGTAGCCAAGCCCAGCTCCCTGGCTCTGGGGACAGGGAACAGGAGCCCACCAGTGACGCACTGCCCCTTGCCACCTGCCAAAGGTGATGCCAAGCTCTGAGAAACCAGAGTGACTTAAGTGTCTCAAACTGGGCACCAGAAGTAAATGGAAACTTCTGACCTTCACTGCTGTGTGCCTCATTTCCTCATCTCTACATGTTTCCTCCTCTTGTCAGAACACGAAATGTGTTCGTTAGCGTCTGTGGAACCCGTGAGTGATGGGGAGAGGGCAGGGCAGTGATGCCAAGGAGGAAACACATCATGCAGAGATCACTGCAGCATCTGAGGCCTTTCTATATAAGGTCTGGGACTACTTGTTGAGGGATAAGGATGAAAAGAACTAGTGAGTGTCTACATATGCCCTGAATGAAATACCAAACTTGTGACTGGTGATGATGCGAACACAGATTGATGCACACAAAAAAGACAACTTACAGTCCTGCAAGAAAGCAAAGCTCAGGCATTTAAGCCCTTCGTCTTTCAACACTGATGTTCTTTTGAAATATTTGGGTTTAGGCTTTTGTTTCAGTTCAGATACTCTCTCACAGATGAAATTGGTGCAGATTTGTTAAGGGCAAAGGGATCTTGCAGTAATCATCTCATCTCCATATCCATCCCAGTACTGCAGACAGGAGACTTTGGCTTTGCAGTTCCTGCATGCAATCCACAAGGTCTTTGTGACCTGTAGTATTTTTTTGGTAAATTAAGATAGAGTCCTTGTAAAGTCTTTATAGGATGGGAGAGCCCATCTCTTGGTAATTTAACCCATGGGGGACTGGCTTCTTTATTAAAAATCAGCTCCTTGTTTTTATTGCGAACTTTCCTACTTTCCCTTTTTTCTGCTGAACCAAAGGGTATTAGATCTCCTGGCAGCTACAATAGGTGAACATGAACAGGGTAACCTTTCTAGAGCCTGGGACTGAGCCTATGAAGTATTAAGTGCCTTCAAGGTCCACTAAAATCAATGGGATTGAAGAATGCCATAGCCTTGAAGGGCTGAGCCCCAAGGGGTGGCTTCTTCTGGAATACACTGATTCTGAAGACAGGCAAAATAAAATATTTAAAGCAGCCTGACAGGCATAAGCTAAATTCTTTTCCTTTTGTGCTGAAACATAATTTTTTTAACATGCCTTGAGCATGCTGTGAAAGCAATCTTTCTACATGTGTCCATAGCGGGGAGTGTTTGCTCTCTGTACTCACCAGTCACAAACGCTGTGACTGATGTGGCCCCGAAGCATCAGGAAAGTTTAAGTTCTACAACATAACATTTTTTAAAATAAGACATTATTGTTTGTAGAAGAAGAGTCTATCAGATACCTATGATGGGAAAGGGTTACTGCAGGGACATACATCAGCGGTATGTACTTTACATTCTTAGTCCATTGGTTTCTACAGCAGTTCTTGTTCACAGTAATGTGAGGCAGTTAATATGGGATCTGAACACCACTGGACTGATAAGCCTTCATACTGACTTGCAAAAGTAATTTTCAGTAATCTTTGAGGGGAAAAATTGCATTTAGTGGGGAAAAAAAGAAAAAAAAAAGCTAAGCCATTCGTGCATCCTATTTTATTGAGTGTGCAAGTAATGGACTATGCAGAAATTGAACTTTTGATCCATTAGGCTGTGCATAGGGACAAACCGCTGCTGAGTTACTGTCAGAAAGTTACACTTCCAAATAGAAAAGTTTCACAGTATTTTTTCAGAAACTTGTTTGAAAATGAGATGCCAATGTAACCATTAAAATGCAAGCTACCATCAGGAAGGCTTGGAACAATGTTCCCAATCCAAGGCTCTCCTTTCACGTATCACACTCCCACTGCCGCAATTAGTCATTCTCAAACTAACTTTTTTTTGTGACTATTGTGCAAGGCAGTGGTAACATCCTTTCCTAAAAGTTTAATGAACAGAACTGTCCGTGTACACTTTGCTCCAACAATTGCTTCATACCCTGAGCCAGGCCAGACCAAACAGATAACTTCCAAACCATCTTAATTTTCTTGACAGAAAGATGGTTCTATTCCCATCCAGGCCTAATCACCATATATTTCTTCTAAATCCCCAGCCATCGTGCATCCAGTACAATCACGTACCATTATTTGCAGCTGTTTATTGCCACAACCTTTCACCTAACATCAGTTTCTCAGATTTGGATGACTCTCATGATAAAAGCTTTCCTTTTGCTAGAGGTGGACTTTGCAAGGTCAAGTTTAAAAAACACCACCAGGAGAGACAGGCTCACTGGCTCTGTGCATGTGCTGAAATCACAGATTTCAGGGAGCATCACAAGCCTGGAGGGACAAATTGATGAGGTTAATTATGTAACTCAACACATAACTGGTAGGTAGCTACAACCCGATGCAGACTCCACACCCAAGCTGATGGGCTTCACGGACACTTTATGAAGACAGCAAGGTCCCTGAGGAAGGAGTTGCCAGAAAACACTGAAAAGTGGCCAAAATGACATGTCTTGCTCTGCTGAAGAAGGCTAGGAGAGCTTCTTATTTGAAATAACGGTGGCAGTGGGCTCCCCAGCATCCCTGCAGAGCCACAGTCCCTCCCAGGGCAGTGTCCATCCCCCTCAAAGCCCCAGGTGGCCTCACATCAACTTCACACGCCCCAAAACCAGCCATGTGGCTCTTTTATATCTCACAGCCATGAGCCATGCAAACCCCATGCAAAGACCTCACCACACTGCACCTCACCCACCACCCACCTTCTGCCCAGGGCCTCAGGGACCTCCTTCTTCAGCTTCTCCCCCACACAGAGTCTGGAAGCTCGTCACTGAGCTGTGGCTGCAGCCCGAGGGCACTCAGGACTGTTTGTTATTATTCTTGGCACTTGTGTCTAAACACTTCAGACTCATGAGCCCAGTAGTGCAACTGTAATAACACCAACGCCTAAATCTCTTTAAAACCTGTCAAGGGGCAGGAGATGGGGAGGACACCAAGGGAAGGAGTGGTTGGACAAGCTTGGAAGCGGCTCAGGCAGGAAGGAGCATCCTGGAGAGGCCAAGGCTGGAGAAAACACACAGACTAAGACATGGGCTACAGCTGCAGAGATTGCACCCACTGTGCCAAACACTAACCTGAAACAGGAAAGGATCTGAAACACACAGAAAACCCTGGCTTTGCATATTTGAAATAAATCATTATTCAGGCTTTCCAGCTCCCAATCTCTCAGAATTCTGCTCAAAGAAAAACCTTTGTGCTAATCCTCCTCCTTCATCATTATGCAATATTGCTTAGGGTAAGGGAAGTTTCCTTGCTCTTTTCTAAATATACATTTCTGTGGTTAGAAAATTAGAGAAATGACACGGCTGACCTTCCTAAATGTGAAGAGCTCGTTTGGGGAAGCACAGAAGTCGTCTGCTGCAGCAGCCCCTTATCACTTTGTGGTAGGTGATTGCAAAATGCCTCTCTTTAGCCAGAGTCACATTGGGTTTAAATTGAGCTAGACAAGGGAACCACAAAAAGGACTTGTGGGCAGCTGGGCTGCTAAAAGCACGGGGCCTGGCACTGGAGCACTGTTAGTTAAAACAGCAATTTGTCATGGAAAAAGGAGTGGAGCAGCCTGCAATGCCAATGTCATGTGTGGTTTTTCAAGCACGAGGCTTTGCACTGAGGATGAAGAAAACACTTGGTGACCACTTTAAACTCAGCAGCCACTCCCAGTGCAGCAGGAGTTAACGCAGTGTCAGACTTTCCATTAATGCCTCTGTTTTTGCAGGGGCTGTAAAAATATGCTCGAGGCAAAACCTTGTGATTCAGTGGCTCAGCTGAAGAGTTAACTCTTCTTTTTATATGCATTCATTTTCAGAGTAGCAATTTATAATAATTTTTGTACAGATCTATATATGGTTCTGCTGTGGTGAGAGAGAGAGCTGAGGAGGGAGTTGATGCACAGCTTTGTGCCCAGCTCTCTGGCATTTCTCTTAGAGAGAGGACGGGCAAGAGGTTTGGGGTCTTCACATGGCTGATGTAAGCAGGACTTAGCATCCTCAGGGCCAGGGGCACTGTTACCTGGGGCAAAAGATGCCAAACATGAGCTTCTTTTCTATCTAGATGGCAGCCTTCTTCTTGTATGAAGAACCAGGAATTACTACTCCTTTTGCCCCAGGGAGTAGTCCACCTGTCTACACCCAGTGTGCATTGTCTTCATACATGTAGGAGAGGGACAAAAAATGGTTACAATTATCTCCCCAACTGATTCCTCTCCTGGTTTGCACCTGCCTCAGGCAGAGCCGCGTCAAAATTCTCCGTAATGAACCTTTGGAGGTAAATGGAAGATCTTGAAATGTGGATCCCACAAAGGACCACTTCTTGGCCTTGCCATGGCCAATTCACAAAAGACCAGACAGCCCTGCCATCCTGCTATACAACTACACACTCCCCATACCTCAGGTGAGGCAGCTGGACAACTCCTCCTGTTACCCCTTGGATTATGGAGTTACTGCTGGGCAAAATGGTCTCTCATTTCTGGTGAGTCCCTGACTGTCTGTACAGCCCACCTGGGCCACAGGCAGCCTGGGACACCTCAAGCAGCTTGGTGTTGCTTTATATAGTTTCCTCTGTAAGATCATACTGTTTTTTACAACAGCTCCACTAATTACTGCAGCCAAGTGCCAGCAACCTGACAGATTTACAAGGACATAGTATTGCCACTCTCCTCCCTTGTCCGTATCTTAGAAGTTGAATCTCGTGTCCTTTCCCTAAATAGCACGTTAGCCCATGTTGTCCCAAATTATCTGAGGTTATTTTCCTTCAAAATGTTTTCCATACAAAGAAAAATACAGTTATTTCTATCCATTTGCAGAAAATGTTTCCTTTCTTCCTTGCTCTTTCAAGAAAATAGGCTCCTAGCAGGTATTTATCATGATAGCTAAATTAGCCGGTACCTTTAATACTTGCAGCACAGAAAATCACTTCATCAGCTCTACAACTTGAGCCTACTGGAGAAGACTTATAAGAAAGAATGAGAATGAAACCTAGAATAACCATTTCTTTCCCCTTGTCCCTTCGAGGCATCAAAGTTCAAGGTATTTTTTTCTTTCCTTGTATACTGAGAAATCTGCGATGGTGGTTAATTGAGCGCTAAAAGCCCATGCGACTGCAGTTTCACTAAGATGCTGCATGATTTTTTTACTTCCAATCCCGAACTGCTATGAGGCAAAACAGGACAGAAGCAACTGTACTTTGGCGATGGGAGAGGTGATTCTGTACTGAAAGTAGCAGTGCTGAAAGAAAAGAGGAGTATGATCACACAGTCAGGCTCCTACGCGGTCCCTCAGCACAACAGCTACATGCCAAAATTATTGAGCAAAGGCTGAGGAAGAACCTACCCTGCAAGGGCACCATGCAAAGTCACAACAAAGAGGTGCATGTCCATCCCTGGCAAACCTCTGCCACCAGTGAAAAAATAAAAATTTAATGTTGGGGTGCTGGTTTAAAGAGAGAAATACATCCGTAGTGAAAAACACTCTCTGTAGAAGTCCCTTACAAAACACCATTTGGTTTCTGTGAGAGGATGATCTCACTTGCACCTTAAAAATATCTGTTAGGATGAAAGTTGCTCACACAGTCAAGTAAAGTTTTTTAAGATGCCTTTTGCTGCCCTCTTCCAAGAACCAACACGGGTGTAAATTCAAACGTCCCTGTGCATGCACGGCCTATGGTCAATCACTTATAAGTCAAGATGTCAGGCATGAGTGAAATAATGATTAATTAGTAAATAACGAAAATGTTTTCAAAACCTTTCCCATCTCCCATTTTTTAATCTACTTTTCTTACAAATAAGTCAGTAGTTGAATATTGTAACAACGATTTTTTTCTTCAAGGATCTCTGATTACCTCCTTTGTGTTTTTCTAGCAGGTTGATGTAACTGACTCTGGCTCTAGAAGACAGCACAGCCTTTGATCATCTCAGTTCCTTCATTTTTACCTGAGGGAGCCATCAGGAACTCTCTCTCATGTCCAAAAATTATCTAGCCTATCTTCTTGGATTTCTTTATTCAGTGAATTAGTTTTCAGAATTATTCATATTTATTAAGAAGAATCACTGGCACTACATGGTTACGTTTCCCCTGAGCTGTGTCAGCTTACAACCTTGCAAGGTGTTCAAAATGTGCATCTCCTGCTGTGTAACACATCAGAGATGAAAGGCCCTGGTGTCCCTTGCGCTTGGAGAGAATCAGGCAATAACCCAAACTGGTGTATTTTGGTTCCTCAGATGACGGATAGAACACGGCAAGGTAAGATATTTGGCTCCTCCATCCCTTCAGCTCATCCACCTAGCACTTCAGGAGGTTCAAGATCTCCTGCAAAGGTTCCTGAAATGGATCCTGTAAGTGTGGCTATGGCACTTCACTCAACACAGGTTTGTTATTTCCTGGGGGCAGAGCCTACAGGCCTGAGCACTAGTGGGCATGGCCAGCTCCTCATAAAAATGTTGCTGCACTGTTACAAATCATATTAGAGCCAAGGACAGGAAAGGGATGGGTGAAAGGGGATGATTTTCCCCCTCAACTCTGCCTTTGAGAGTCCACCTGGAGTGCTGCATCCAGGTTTGGGGTCCTCAGCACAAGAAAGACACGGACCTATTGGAGTGAGCCCAGAGGAGGCCACAAAGATGCTCAGAGGGCTGGAGCACCTTTGCTATGGAGACAGTCTGACAGACCTGGGGTTGTTCAGCCTGGAGAAGAGAAGGCTCCGGAGAGGCTTAAAAAGGGTGTTATAAAAAATAACAAGAGCGACATTTTACATGGGCAGAGTGTGATAGGTTAAGGGAGAATGGTTTTAAACTAAAAGAAGAGAGGTTTAGATTAGATATTAAGATGAAATTCTTTGTTGTGAGGGTGGTGACGCACTGGCACAGGTTGCCCAGAGAAGCTGTGGATGTCCCATCCCTGAAAGTGTTTAAGACCAGGTTGGACAGGACTTGGAGCAACCTGGTCTCATGCGTGGCATCCCTGCTCATGGAAGGGGAGTTGGAAGTAGATGATCTTTAAGGTTCCTTCCAACCCAAGCCTTTTTATCATTCTATGATTCTATGATTACTGGGTATTTGTTCTATTGCCCATAAACCGATCATGATAAATGGTAGTCAGACACTTGCACTTTCTTATTTCAAGAAGGAAGACATAGAATATGAAGTCCTCAGCTTCAGTTTAAGGTTTGGAAGACATCAAGTTCTTGACACCCAGCTGTGCACTCCCAGACTCTATGCTGCTGCTTGTAAGTACTCATCCACTCCTTCCCACTTCCAGGAAGAAGTTGCTGCACCCTCGGTGTGGTTCATTTGGCTGCCCAGGACTGGAGGCTTTCTACCAAACCCTTTCTCCTCAAAAATCCATGTTGTCTTGCTAGTTCACATCAAAACTGTATGACTTCCTGGGTGAGCCAATTGTACTGACACTTGTTTCTACGTGGCCTCCTCCTCTAACATCCTCACCTTTTCTCTTGAGTACCTGGGTTCAAAAGGCACTTTCAGCAGGGTGACACAGGAGACCTGTGTTTGTTTCCCAACCCTAACAGACATCCTGTTTGCCCTTGGGTCATGCAGCCACTTTCAGCTTCCTCCTGTTTACAACAGCATAATACATGATTTGTTCCACTTTGCCTGCTGCCTTGCAACCTCTCTCTGTCTCTCCTTGGTATCCTTCTACCCCTTTCCCTCTCTCCTTTGTAACCTGACTTGCATGCACCCAAACAAACTGCAAGGGTTTGGGCTTCCTGAAGCTCCCAAGGTATAAATAAATAACAATAAAAAAAGACAATGAGTTGATATATGGCTGAGCAAAGGCAGTTTTGCTTCTCAGCAGGTTTGTGTGAGCTGTTTCTGGTTTCAGTTCACATGGGTTATTTCACCTTCTGAGTTTCTCTTTGACATTCAGGTTTCTGCCTTTTTTTTCCACCTGAAGCCAAAGGAAAAAAAAAAGAAAAAAAAAAAAGCCAGGTTTGATCAAAAGCCACACCAATTGTTTTAGAGGTAAAAAAGCTCTTAATTCTAGAATAGGTCTTCTTCCAACTTGGCAGTTTCTTGTTTGTCCAACACTCAATGTCCTGATAGTGGGCTGTTCCTATTAAAAGCAGTTATGCTCAGAGCACAAGGACATACCTGCCTGTCACCAACCATCTTGGCTTATGACTAAAACCGGAACAGGTACGAAAATAGAGGCACCAAAATTCATCCTCAAAATGAAACAGTTACAGGGGAGAGTTCATAACTTTGTGATGAGGTTCCTTTAGGCCTTTCACAGGATAGATTTCATTATCTTAATAAAGAGGGAGCTGACATCAGTATAGACATCTACCTTCAAGTTGTGTTTGGCACAACTGCTGTCTTTGGTGTGGCTTCATTTTATTTTGATTTTGTACCAATGTTCAATGAAGCTGCTACTGTTCTGCACGTAGTTAAGTGTAAGTACAAGTTATGAAGAATAATTAATTGCCCATTAACAAGTTTTTGCAGAGGATTGGACTCTAAATGCTAATCGGTGTTTCAGAAAGAATGCCAAATAATATCCACACTGCATACCTGCTTCTCCCTGATTTCTGTTTAGCACAGGATTGGAAGAATTTGGCTTTAATGTTAATTAATGCCTTCAATTAGAGCTCACAACGTATATTAAAGCCTCGGCCATTTCAATTTTGTGATGAACCCATACACAAAATTTGCTGATTCTACAGTTTACTGAGAACAATCTCTGTAGACTAAATTTCCATTTATTTTCCAGAGCAAAATAAACCTGTTCCCAGAACTGAGTCTTCTAAACCTCTGCATCTACACGGCTACTACGTTTGTCTGTCGTCTTTTCCGATCACCAAAGCAACCAAAACAGCAACCCAACGCACCAGCAAACAGCGCACCGGTGAGCAGAGGTGTGAAACCGCAGAAGGAAACAGGCAGAAACAGATGAGTGGGGGGAAGATGCTGGGCATGTCGCTCCCTCTCCTTTGGTGCAGCGACAGGGGCGGGACCTGCCCTCGGGCGGACAGGCAGAGCGAGGTCGCAACGCGCACAACTGAACAAACTTGGTAAGAGCACCTCTTGAAGGACGCTTTCGCCTATTCCCCTGCGTTTGGGTCAGAGGTGCCGCACAGCACCCAAGCCATCCTGCTGAGAAAGCCTCGCCTACGTGACAGAGACTTCGTGCTGAAGAGGTTATGCTCAGCACCGAGCCAAGGACAGAAGGGAAACACCCAAACTGGACCCAGTCCTTCGGCCAGCATCTTATTTTACTCCCAAAGCATGCTCATGTTTCCTCAGGCCCTCACTGCCCTTGCCCTCAGCCACGCTTCTGAGATCACCTTTTCTCACCTTTTTTTGCGAGAGCATTTGTGTGTGAGACGCAGCATTTGCAAACCAGTGTACAAACAGGTCCTGACAGCCCAGGTTCTGCCCTGCTCCTGCAGCCATGCTACAGGTGGATCCAGCCATGGTCTCAGCACCTCTTTGTCTGGGCACTTTGTGCACATACCCAGCTGGTGCCCAGCACTGCTACCTCAGGCTCTTCTTGCAGGTCATCTTCTCACTTGATGCTGAGCGGTGTTGGCTGAGAAGTTTACAATCTGAGCATCTAGACCTATCAGTAGAGCATTTTGCCAAATTATTTATTTTGCTTGTGTTTTGTTTGGCTCTCCTCCCCAGTGAGATCAGAGATAAAGCTTATTTACTAGTTGCTGCTTGCCCCGGACAGCTGAGGAGCTGGGCTGGAGTGAAAGCAGCTGTTCCTGAGCAGTGTGCGTGGCTTGTGCTCATTCTCAATTCCCAGTGAGCAGGATCCTTCAGCGGTGATGGAGTAGCTCCGACTTTCAGTCTATCTGTCACTGCTCGACTGTTTTACTGTGCACACAATGCACTGATGGGCGACATCACTCAACTGCAACAAGTCCAGCTACAAAAGCAAGTAGCAGCAATTTGTAGCCTCAATGCAGCCATTTAATCATTCCCAACACTTCCCTGGTTGCCACTTTGGATAAACTAACTTGAGAATTAAGAACAAATATTTGACTCTCCCCCCTCCCCATAATTTTACGCAGCCCTGTTTAGACTGTATGGTACTTAACAGGAGACCTTTGCCCTTTAGTTAAAAGCTGTGACCAGGAAATCCCACCTCCTCTTAATGAGCTTTTTTGTTCAGCTTACAGGGAGGGATTTGCACTCCACTCTTGCACTACAAATGCTTTGTCTGCTTGGCTTTTTTATTCAGCTGATGAATAAAAAAAGCAAACGTCAAACTCTACACATGTTTCAGTCTCCATTAAGACAACAAAGAGCTCTAAATGCACGTCCTAGCAACGGCAACAATTTTTTTAAAAGAGAGAGAAGAAAGAATACATGGTCATTTAAGCTGTGGTACTTTCCATAGCCGTTCCTTAATTCTTTTGTCAAAAAAGCTATATACTTTTGACTATCAAAATACACAGCTCTAGGTAAGAGGACAGACAGCATTTTGGGAATCAATATTATGCTCTTTCTACTGTGAAACAATCACACCAGCAGCCCAAAGAGTGCCCTTTGTCAAACTTTTTACTTGCTTATGTCTTTTGACCACATGCTGAGACCTCTCATACTACAGTGGCCTTGAAAGTGTTTTCCCATTCTTTTTTTTTTTTGTTCTGTGTGCTTCAGATAGCTCTCGGCTTTCTCTAATCTCTTGTTCTTTCCTTCTAATCACTACATACACTTAATAACAACAGGCTGCAGACACCAGCACCAAATTATGAACGGACAGAAACACAGAGGATTAAAGGCAGTCACAACAAGAAACGGTTCTGCAGGAATCTTGAGATATTCGAAGGAGATGGAACAAAACATATTCCAGTGAAGAGAGCCTCACTTTCCAGAGAGCAAGACTAAACTTTGTCCGTGTCTCTCTGGGCACAGGAGTTGAGCGGGAATAATTCTGCAGCCCATTACACAGCCACGCGCTGGCTGTACTCTGGGGGTTTGCTAGGCTGGTTAAAACAAATCTGGCAGAATGGGCAGGGAGACTCAGTTATCAGGGAGCATATAACAGAGTCTATTAAGCAAAACTCTGCTGGAGGAGAGGGATGATGGACCCTTTTGATGCTGGGCCTTCTGGTAGTACAGAGGTTGACAACATAGAGAAATCAGACATTTGCAAAATCCCTCATTGCAATAATTCCCACTAGTTAGTGACTTATCAACCCTTACTGCCTCTAACAGGTCACCAAGCATCCACAGTGTTTCCCTTCTCATGTGAAAGCCCCAGAAAATCAGTGCCAGTTATAGAATCATAGAATATCCCGAGTTGGAAGGGAACCAAGGAACACTGAGTCCAGTTGAGGTGAGCTGATCTCACAAGGATCATTGAGTCCAGTTGAGTTGGCAGATACGGTGGCATCAGTGCTCAGACCACACGTATGTGGGAGAACCAAAGCAAGCCTTGTCCTAAGCCGGGGTGTCTGGGATGCAGGAAGCAGCTTTGTGGGATCGTCACAGGTGACATGGTGAAAGCCTGTGTCGATGCAGTATGGCAGAATAAGGTGAGATCAATGCAATGAGCCTTGGTCCATGCTTAAATGTGATGAACTAAACCGCAAAATACGAAACTGCTTTAGGAAACTACAAGGTAGAAAGGAGTTTTTTGATCCGTTATAGGTGCCAGATATGCCTGTACGGTAAATATAAGCTATTCTGCAAAAGGGCTTGTCTGTGTGTTTTAGGTACCAGCAGATCTTTTCCCAGATGTGTTCTCCTAAAACTATTTCAGATTCAAAATTAGTTTTTCTTGTTGCATTCCCTGCAGTGCCAAGCCAGATCTTCAAATATGAATCTAACACAACTGACCTGACATCAAAATAAGCATATCCAAAGGATTTTAGAATGCTTTACATCAGCATCTTTATATAAAAGAGAAAATCAAGAAATTGTTTCTTCACTGTGGCTAGAAAAACCTGGATGAAAACCTACCATTTATTCTAATGAGGGATTTCTGGCTGCAGGTGTTATTTCAGGGTCCTGAACAGTATTTGCTCTGTGTATGTGATCGGAGCTGCTAAAGAAGGAAGTCTTCACGGAGGATGGGTGAGAGAAGGAAATAAATATTTTAGCGGTAAAGGCTTCTCCACACACGTTTTGGGTTGCTTCTGAACCGATGGCTGTTTGCAGTTGCCAAAACCTTTGAACTTCTCGTGGGAGGAGGAGACCATTCCAGCAGGAGTGCTGAGGGGTGTCACGGGAGTGCTCTGCCTGTCCCTGTACTATCAGTCCCTGGAGACTCTCCCTGTAACCCTCAGGCTGCAGAAAATCTTTGACCTCAGACTAAATATAAAAAAAAAAAAAAAAAGATGAAGAGGCTCCGTGCTACACATTGTCATGTCGAGCTTTTACTCCCTGAAATCAGAGGCTAGAGCCAAGCCCCCAGGCTCACACACAGTGCCTTGGGAGACCTGGAATCCAAACCTGCTCTATGCAAGCAGCCACTTTAGAGAAGCTGAAGGCTGCTTTGCCTTATGCATTTTGATTTTAGTTGGCTGGACTGGACCTCTTCAGTTCAGGCTTCATATCCCTAACCATCACTGCAAAGTAGGGACACACAAGCCTTCAAAACACATCAAAAAGCAGCAAGTGAAGCCTCTCCCTTGCTTTCTCATGACCGTGAGAGAACTCACCAGCGTGTGGTGCTGTGTTTGGTTGTCTTTTCTGCTACTAGGCAGAAAATAGAGTGTCTCTTATTGGAGGAGAATTTGACTTAAAAGAAGACAGACTTAAAATGCACATTGTAATCAGACCTGCATCTCCCCTGCCAAAAGCAAATGCACACAGTGGGTGATCACCCAGAATCCACTCAGGGTTGTCTGGCCCAAGATCTGTCAGCAGTCGAGAACTTTTTCAGAGGAGAGTTTGAAAGATGAAGCTCCACTAGGCCTCACATAATGTTTTCGGTACCCCTCAATTAGAAACACTTTCTCACGTACCTACTTTCATAAAATCACCAGCGTCCGCAGCTCTGGCAGAAAGTTTTGTAATGAAATTTTTTTTTAAATATATTTTCAGCTGTAAACAGCAGAAACCCCCCTTCAGGCACTTCACTAGACCTTTTATCCGTACGCAGGAAAAAGAATTGATTGATTTTGAAGTTAAACGTTGGCATCTGCTGTTATTCAAAACCAGGACCTTGGATACACTCATCCACCATGCTTTCAGCTCAGCCACCAGTGTGCTGCAAATGAAGACAAGCTGTTGTCAAATGAGAAATGCAAAATAGTCAATCTGTTTGTCTGTTTAATGTAACTGGGAACATAAGCTGCTAAAAATGCTACCATTCTGCACTGTCAGATGGGAGACACTCTCCAACAAACGAAAGCCTAATGACCCATTTTACTCAGGCGCTCTGGAGTTCCTCCTAATGGTATTTTCCATATGCACTTCAACATGCTTTTAACTGAAACTGCAAATGGTACTATTTTCTATCTAACACAAGCGTGTAATCTGTGTAGCGTATTTTTTTTTTTCCTCTGGCACCATGAAGGAATGCTGATGTTCAAGGCGTCTTGAAACAGTGAGCATATTGCTCAAGCATCTGATGCTCATCTTCTCTTTACACCTGTCATTGTACTGTATTAAAGGAAAAAAATCAAGTCATTAACCATGATAGATATGTTTTTAATAAGAAAGTGTCGCGCCTCACCAGGCAGATAAATAGCAAGTCTTAAGATATCTTCAGAGCCCAAGCACGCAATTACAGAATAAAGTTAAATATGCTAGGGACTCTTCAAAGACTGCTATAACTTGTAAAGATTAGGTCCCTATCAATTACCCAAGCTACACTTCTTCAAGAATTTTCTAGCATTAAAGTTGCTAATTTGACTTTTTCTCTGAAAGTTCCATTCCCCACAGATAATTATGTGTGAAATGTTGCCTAAACAAAACTGCGAATTGGCCAAGAAAACGAGCATGGTCCATTTTCAAGTCAAAGAACAGTGAAGATAATGCTGGTATTGCCAGAGCAGGGCAGGAAGAAGCTCGGGAGATCTGGGTCATTTTGTTAAATATTCTTGGGGTTTGTATAGTAGGAATTTCATGGGCCTGATTTCAAACCCCACAGAATTAGGGGGGTTTTTTTTGCAAAAAAGCTATAGCATTTAGTCTCTCCTCAGAAGCAGGATAATGCCAGGCAGTCAGTGCTTGTTTTGCTTTCTCCTGACAAAGCACAGCAGATCCACAGTCTGTTGGCATTCTTGCAGGGTGTGCTCCTTTAAGCCATTATAGTCTTAGACCCAGCTTTATCTCCACCCCCGCTGTTATCACATTGATATGTTTGTTAATTATTGACACGAGAAATGCTCAGTCATTGACTGCAGATCCCTGGCAGTGCCCTGCTGTGCTGAGCCGAGCGGCAGCGCCGCGAGGGTGCCTGCTCCCTCCTGGCTCCCTCGCCCTCGGGGTGCTGCCATCACTGATTAGCAAACACCCCCAAAAGCACTGAACATCTTCAGGCACTCACTTTTTTCCTGCAGAAAATAAGATCCCATTCATCCAGATTCCTCTCCAACCCCCAAAGTAAATGTTTGGTTTTTTTCCCCAGGAGGCTGTTTGCAGCCCAATGTACTGTTGGCGGGGCAAAGCAAAGGGACCAAAGTGTCCCTGGGGAGGCCTGCCCAGGGATGCTGCTGCAGGTGAAGCCTGTGCCCTGACCATCACAGATGGGCCCACTACATTGCCAGCACCAGCTTCACAGGGTACCACCTGACTGCTCTGCACACCCAATTCAACACTGCTTAACCTTTTGGAGAAGTGTTAGAAAACATAAAAGGGATAATTATAGCGTAAAATAGTGGGGACCAGCAGTCTGTGACGACGTGTCAATGCTTGAGATTTGTGTGCTCGGGAAAGAGAGAGAAAGAGCAGAGAAGAAGCAGGGGCAAAAGTGAAAGACAGAGGAAGAGGGTATTTAGTACAGGGGGTTAATGCAGTGACCAGTCATCTCCAGGATTATAAAGAAATTTAATATTGTAGAGAAATTATTTCATATTATAGAGAAATTTAATATGATCTTGGAATTATCCACTCAGTAACCAAGTAGATATTAGTGCATCCAAAGAACCAGGTTTGCTTTATTGTAAAAAGTCTAGTTCCTAAGAGAGAGATTCAGGCTAGGAGGGTAAAAAATCTATTCCTCTTTGCTTGCTCTATGCCTCCCCACTGCATAAATAAACCCCCCAAATCTAACATAAAACCAAACCCAGGCCTTTCCATCACAGATCAAAAGTCAGGCAAGTAGTGTTGCATTGCAGCTGCCTGAATTATACTTGGCCTCTGAATAATAAATAGGGAATTTCTCGAACCACAGGCTCATTAATGAGCACTAATTCAGAACTGATGGCACAATGTTCAGTAATTTAAGCAATGTAGACAATGAAGGTTCTCAACTCTGGTACAAAGAGTGACCTACAGAATCTTGCGGAATGAGTAATTACAGCTAATATCCATTTCAGCTTCTATTAGAACATCCAATAAAACAAGGTCATGACAACAGGCAAGGATCACATCCCGGCAAGCATCGCAGTGGGGAGAGATGGAGTCACCCTGGAGCAGGTGGATGGTTCCTATTAGTTGGGCTCCTCAATGAATAAGGCTGCTGACAGGTCCCGGAGGACGGCGGGCGGTGCTGCAGCGGCCGCGTAGGCAGCTCAGGGAATACGGGAGTGGTTTTCAAGAGCACAAAGGTTAGGCTGGGATGGGGTTTGTTTTTGCCCATAACTAACAAAGACTCGAAGGACAGACCATGCACGACTGGCCTTTTTTTCTTTTTTTTTCCCACCCCCCAGCCTTTTAGATAGTTTGGTATTAACATGCATAGAGGGAATGATTCGGTGATTTATTAACTGAGGATGGACCCTCGACAAGTTGTAACAAAGGAAAAAGTTGATAGGTAGAATCAGGATGGCAATGGGCACCTGTAGTGTGAAAACCACTTGAGTGAGCAGCAGCAGAGCAGAATGAACTGCCTGGGGAGTTTTCTACTTTGTGCAGATGAGCCTTATTAATTCCTAAGAGAGAATGGAGAATATAGCCAGGGAGGAAATAAAGAAATTATCTACCTTTTGGGTTTTTTTTTTCATACTGTAGGTAGGAAGGTGGTTGGCTGTTAAAAACAATTTCTGACAATCCTTGCAAGACTTGGTTCTTTTCAAAAAGTGAAGGAAGACTTATTTTCTTCCCCTCAAACGTGCTAAAATGTCACTCTTACCTGCAGAAAGCTTTTCAGTGATATCATTTGACCTTTTAAAAAAACACTCAGACAACACAGGGTATTCAAAATGATCCCCTCCCAAAAAACTCACAGGCTGGAACCATCCGTGCGATACTGAGAAGCCTAGAGGGGGTTGCAACCAGAATTGCCTACAAATAAAATTCACAACAAATAGTTTGATAGACTCATAAAAACATCAACTCTGCTGACTGAATCTTTGACCCTCATGAGAGTTCACTGTGTAGCTTGAGCGATGCAGTGTGGACGTGTCGCAAGCTCTGCTGTGAGACGAATATTTCCTGGAATTCTGGGAAATAGTCTGGTGGGCAAATGCTGGACCACAAACTCTGGGGCTGAGTCTCCACTGCTCCATATGGCCACAAACAGACAAAAAATGATCAACATGGCTCTGAGCTGCAGTTGTGGCAGCAATCACTGTGGGTAATTGTCTCTACCCCTCCCTTCAAGTTGGATTTGTCCTGCTCTGTATGTGGGTTTGGAGCTATAGAGAGGTCCCATGGAAGAGGCTGGACTGCCAGGTGTGAAATGCCTTGGAGACATGCAGAATTTGGCTCAACCCCCACAGGGACCTCAAGGCCTGTGACAAAGTGAGAGAAAAGGACGTATTTCCCCCCAGGAATTAAGAGTTATGTATCCCTTGAGTGGATGTGACAAAGTACATTTTTTTCATTTTGTGAAACCAGAAGAAAAGAGACACTTTCCTTCTTTTACACCATACTAATATGTTTTGTTGATGGTGCTCTGCTGGTAGAAGCAGGGTTTGGACAAAAGACTTGAACTCCCTAGAGGAGCTAAATGCTGGGGTTTGGCAGCTTAAAATGCACTTTGGTCCCTGTAAGGGCTGACCATAAGCACTTCTTGCACTACGTAAACCCTAGCTACAAAATCCACTTAAAGAATGTATTCCCAGACACCTACTCATGTCCCATGAGGCCCAGACACCAGTCTTCAACTCAAAACCATTTCATCTCCAGCTGTGAAACAGCTGCCCTGACTTTCTGGTGGGCACAGCAAAGAAATAACCCTCAGTCACCAAACTGCCTGGAAAAACCCTTCTGTCCAGACGCTTTTCCTCACGTGAGAAATCTGCCTCCTGGAAATCTGCTGGAGGACATGGCACGAGGGCAAATGATTAGACTTTTGCAGGTGGATAAGACCACCTTTAATATGGCTAGAAGCAGGAGGAGCAGGGGAACCAGGGCAGGAGCAGGACCATGGTGGAGGCAGCAGCCCCCCCCCGCCCCGCTGTGCCATCCTGCTGCTGTGTGTTGAATTGTGTTGACTTTAGTAATATTAATTGAAGTTGGGTTTCCAGGATTGGTCCCAGGGTTGCTGTAGCATCAAATGAATGCCAAAAATTTAGATTACCTGCAGCTATACTAATTTCCATACTGGCTCAAGGAATTTTTCCTACATCACTTGAGAAAAGTACCTTTAAAAGCTACGATTTTTTTTTTTTTTGTATACTATCTACTAAGGACTTCTGCTTTCTGTTAAAATGCTCTGATAGATCTTTCTTTTCTGTTTAACTTTAAGGGACCTTGGTGAATACTTTAAGGTTTACAGCTCAAATGATTGTTTAGTAAGTAAACCTCTTTTCCTCCAAATTTTGGTAAAATAGTACAGAGTTAAAATATTTTATTTGGATTCATACCTCATTTCAAAGTGTTGCTTATAATACCTGACAGGAGCTGAACTTAAGTTAGCTATTTCTCCTTTTTTTTCCTCCTTTTTGGAGGAAAACAAGCAGTCGAACATAGCTTCTGACACATTAAGCATGACTACTGGGAAATTAAAACAAATGCTGGTACAATTCACAGGGGAAAAAGAACTTAAAGTTTGTTTATAAATTTGTTCCCAGCTCCAAATGCATGTCATAAATTAATAGGTCATCAACATACTGTATTTAGCTGGCAGCCAGTAATTTGCTGTGAAGATATGAGACAGAATATAGCCAGAGTAGCAAATTGGCTGAAAGTGAAGCATTTTGAGTGGTTCATAAAATTTGTAACAGACAACTTGAAGCTCCAGCAAAATGGAAAATCTTTTCTTTCTCTGTCCTTAACTCCAAGGGTTTAGAAAACTGACTAATAATGCAAATACCCAGAGGTTAATAGCCTGGTGCCATAGCTGGAACACACTCCCAGCTTATAGGAGATCCATCATGCCTGTGTCCGGACAGCTGGGGAATGTGGGGCTATGGACAGGGATGCTCTGAGCACCATCAGTGCCAACATACTCAGATCAGGAAGACTTGTTTCAAAGCAATCGAAATCCTGACCTCGTACCTCATTTGGGCTGGATTCTGCCAGCCTAATTCAGATGGGACCAACCCTTTTGTGAAGAGTCCTTTTGTTAAATATTCTGCATTCCCGAGGTGTTTCTTGTAACTTGGAAAGTCTGGCCTTCAGTTGGGTGGGAAGTGGTAGGGGGTGGATCAGGCCCCTGCAGCCTTGTCACAAAGTCCAACTCGCATGTTTTGAGACAGATTTTCTCCAGGATTTGAGTAACTAATCACCTCAATTTAAGTACAAAGGGAAATTTCAAGATTGCCCTCTCTACAAATATGTCCATACACAGTGCAAACTCAGAGCAAAGTAACCTTTGGAGAATATCAAGACCTGGTGTTAATTAAACACATTGCTCTGGTTTCTGGTCTAGAATTGCATTTTTCAGCCTGTAAGATGCAAGTCACCTGGAGGTGTGAACAGCACACGAGGCACAGAGCAACCTCCAGCCCTGGGAGCTTCTTCCCAAGGTGATGTCGGAATGGATTAATGGGGAATTAAAGCAAGACATGGCCTAGAGAGCCACTGGCTTGGCTCTGAAGAGAAAAAGCCTCAGCCAGTCTACATGCAGTACAAGCCTGTTTTCGGCTGTCCTCGATAGAGGACAGTGGGGAGAACAGCTCCCAGACCAGGCAGGTGGAGGGGGAATCAGCAGACACACTTACTCTGGACTTCACTACCAGCCTTTTGTTTTCCACAGTGTTAAAACCCACCATTTAATATCCATATATATATATATGTATGAGTGTGTGTGTGTGTGTGTGCTCATGACTTAAAATTCTTTCAGAGATGGGATGAGGCAATATTATCTTTGAGAAAATGCAGATCCCAACTTAGTCTCCCAAAAGGAAAATTACTGACTTGAGCAATTCCTGGTAGTTATCCAAATAGCCTTGTCAAATTATTTAAATACCGCATTGTGATATTATTGAAGTTGGTACCAAGTTACTCTTGGCAGAAACAAGTGTTCACTGGCAGGTGCTGAGTAGATGAGCTGTTACTGCTCCAGCTCTCTGTGTCAGCAGCAGGGCTGGCTGCTGCCAGGGATTTTAACCAGGGAGCTCAGCAAAATGCCCTCCAAAGGGGTTACCTTTCCTGAGGGGCTCTGGGGGTGGTTTGCTTTTACCTCTCCGAGCCTGGTTGCTTATCTGCTGTTACACTGGGGCTATGGAGGGTTTTTTGCAGGGTGGATGGAAGCGTTGTATAGATGCATTCAGCACAAAACCCACATGCTACAGAAGAGCCAGCTCTTCTGTCTTTAAAAAAAAAAAAAATTAGTATGGAAATCTCCAGGGAAGAAAATGGAATTTAGGAATTTACCTGCTCTGTATTAAAAGGAAGGGAGGAAATAAAAAAAAGACTAAGGCTTATGCATTTTTCATTATTCGGGACCTACTCTACCAATATATGCTTAATGCTTTCATTTCTGATATAATTTCAGTTGGAAAGTTGCTTAAAATGCAATAGACTAGCAGTGATTCCCTTAAGCAGTTTCAGAAAAAAAAGTTCACAGCATGGGATATACAAAACTCTGTCTGTCCAGCCATAGTGTGAGGAGGGGCAGGAGGGGAAGGAGAGACAGCAGTGGAGGGAGCTTCTTGGGTTCCTCGTCTTAGACTTTGAAATTCATCTCTCATCTCAGGAAGATCCCAGATTTCTTCTATGGCAGGGGATTATCCACCTTTCCCACCCCAGGGCAGCAGTCCCATGGAGTTCCTCTGTCTCCCTATTCCCATGGCGGGAGATGAAGAAATCCAGGGGTTACACACTGAACTGCTGCTTCCAATTGCTGATCCCAAGCAATTCCCAGACAAATGCTGTAACATCCTGCTGTGCCAGGATCTGTGGAGGTACGAGGTCGGGCCCTGCATGCTTGGCCAGGTTGCTGTGAGGTAGGACCTGTTACATCATTTAACCCCCGCAACCTTTAAGAAAACTTCCCCCCCCCCAAGTATCTTTTCAAAGGTTTTGTCCAGTTGGGCTGCAAGTTGCCTCAAGTGATGGTTTTACCATAACTTCCCTCGGGAAACTCTGCCTTCCTGTAACAACCTTCAGCTACAGACCACCTCCTGCTACTCAGCCAACATTTGCTTTGGCTCAGTTTCATCCCACTGCTTTTAGTTATATCTTCACGTACCACACTGACATGTTTAATATCATCCAAAATTTTTGAGAGTTAAAATTTGTATTACCAAGATAAGCAAAAGGAAGTAAACAGAAGATATTTTTTTTTTTTTTCTGGGTATATTTCTTTCTATGGAGAAATCTATGTGGAACAAAGCTGTGGTCAGGGCAGGAATTAGTAAGCAGACAAAATGTAATGACAATTTTGTCATTTTCAGTTAAACTAGCTTGACAAAATTGTCACTTTTCTTCTGTCCACTCTTAGCCTTAGGGTATTTATTTTAGTGTTGCTGTGCAATAGATTTCACTGTAGGTTCCTGGAAAACTGCTGTGGAACAAATTCTCTGCTGGACCAAATGGCTACAATTCCATAGACTTCTGTATTTTCTAGCCAAAAATTTTCCTCTCCATTTCTATCCAAGGATGCCTGCTAGGTTACAGTAGACAGAACCTCTGCTCCTCTTGGAGCAGTGTACCAGCTCCCAGCTCCAGGACTTTCTCTTGTCAGGCAAATTAATTATTTCCACCCTTCAAAGTCCAAAAGTCTGAAGTCTATATAATGTATTTAAATGCAATTCTACTGGAAGGGTCCAAATCCCTCTGCCAGAAAATGCTTTCTCTTTCTCCAGAAGCTCATAGAGGACATGCCTAGATTGTGCTTTAGTGAGGTGAATGCAGAGACAGACTTAAATTAATATGTCTGGGAATAAATTATTTCTAGAGTGTTTTGAGCCAGCATCACATGAATAGATTACCATGAAGCACTATGGGAAACAATAATTCATCTGCAAATCATAGTTTTAAACAGGCAAAAATCTATGAAAGCTGAGGGTAACTATCCAGCCTTTTATTGTCAGTGGAGACGAGAGCTTTGCAATCTGTAAAGTACCTCAGAAGCCCACTGTCTTCACAAGATCCTGGTTTATTTTATTTGGCTGCTAGCACTGACAACTCACAGCAGCTCACCAGCCAGCAAACACCCCCTAACAGGCTGGTAGGGCCTGAAATATCCATAATTATTCCCCACGGTGAGGAAAACGGGAGGTACCCCACACCAGCTCTACTTCCAGCACTGGGAAAGTCATATTGCGGTTTCGTGTTCAATGGCCAAAAGCAGCTTTCCCAGGTTGGGTCTTCCCCCAAGGCTTAGGCAGACCCCAGGAGGTGTGAACGGTGCTGCCTCCAAATTCACGGGGTGAAAACACACCAGCTGTACCCTTCTGCATCTTTCTTGGCCCTTGAAGGGAAACAGCAGGGTTGATGCCATGCCCACTTCTCTCTAAAATGTGTGCCAAGCTCTGTTAAACCAGCTCAGACATTTTAACCACAGCCAAGAGACTTTTCAGATTGTGTTACAGGGGGAAATAAACCACCAATGTTTCACTTCCACTGGCCCAGTACCATTTATATTTTAGAAGCTATTATATGACTTTTGTCACTAAATAAAACATGTAATTTTCTTCTAATTCAACACAATAAACTAAAGAGCTAAACGCGTCATGGTGAGAGAAAAGATAATTCTCTGCTGACTAAAGAAGAAACGGATGGACTCTTGCAGCCTATTCAGTGCCTTAAATTTTCCTACTTGAAAGCACATAGCTGAGACTGCAGAGGGATCTCATATTGTACCTCAGCCCAGAGGTTTTATATTTAGCATTCTGCACTCTCACCTCACTGTGCCTCTGTACAAGTCTATTTAAACCGTAGAATAAAAAATAAATAAATTATGTTTAGGTTCTGCACCTTGATCATACTTATTTCTTTCTTCTACATCACCCTCTCCATTTTTTCCTGATTTGCCTACAGCTGTGAAACTTGAAAAGTGCCTTGTGCCTTTGCCCCCAGCACAGTGACGTGGCTCAGCAAATGTGAGCAGTGCCTTGGGAGCTGCCAGTACCACCCTGTTCTCCAAAGGTCATCATGGCAGCAGTACCAATGTTCTTAACACCTCACCTGGAAAGTCCATCACACAATCCTCATCACCTAATGTACAAATTCTGCGTGACAACAGTCGGCTCTGTGGCGTGGGTGGCCAAGGTGGGCATTGCAGAGACACAAAAACCAGCAACGACAAAGCTCAGCCGCCTGCACACCGTGATTGGAAGCTCCACGGGGTGCAAGGGGACGGGAGAGCGATCGTGTGGTTGGTGTGTGGTTTAGTCTGCGGTCGCCCTCGGTCGGAGCGACACGGGGGGAGCAGAGCGGTGCATCTGCAGCACCTCTCCCCTTGCAGCAGTGGTCACACTCCACCAAGCAGGGGAAGACACTCCTTCCCCAGGTCTGAGGGCGCACTGCAGGTGCCGTGGGGAGGGGAGATGACAACATGTATGACACACCAGCTGTTTCTCCTGTGCCAGCTTTGTCAGCCATCATGGAAAAGGCATCAGCAAGACGGCCTTCAGCGAGGGATGAACAAGCTCTCTGGAGGCCCTGGCAACGTTCTTCTGTTGTCAGCCTGGGACGAAGCTCATTTCACTGCATCCTAAGTGTGATTGTGACTGGAACAACGGCACCAAAGCAATCTGGAGTGCATCTCCAGGTGGCTGACAATACGTCCCTGCTTGCAGCACAGACACGCACACAGAGAGAAGCCTTATCTGGTCTCATTCTGTCATCCCAAATCTGACCCTCTCTCAGCAGCCACAACTGACAAAACGAAATCTGACTTAGGTACCTGTATTCAGAGTTAAGTTTGACACCTCAATTCCTTTGAGATACAGAACTCAGGTATTTGGAAATGAGCCTAGGAAAATCAGCTGCTTTCTCCTAAGTGCCTACCAGGCACTAAGGAGGCACTTTCCTTGCATCTAAGGAAAAGATACAAAATTCATGTTGAAAATAAGCTATGGGAAAAAAAAAAAAATCCCCAAAACCAAAACCCAGATCTTTCTTACTCACTGCACTTAGTCAGCAGGTTGCTTTATACATCTGCAGACAAGGTCCAGCTATGTGAAGGTGTCTAGAGCTGCAAAAGCCACTTAGTTTACTAAGACTTCTTCAGTGGTTTTGGAAAGACATCTGTGCATTAAATAGTCTAGCACTTGGAGAAATCTGTCCAAAGGTCCTGTTGCTGCTGCACTTGCTATGACATATAGTGGTGCTTTCCATATATAAATACAAAATCCTAATATTTTCTACACAGTCAAGTACTACAGTACTCTGGAAATTAGTCAAGATTATTCCAGGGCAGACATGATGCCACATGTGGCTGTATTAAATGTCTGTGCTTTGTCATAGGAGAGGTTTTCATACACTACTTTTACAGGGTTTCTGCAGCACTTCAGCTAATTTTCCCTATTTAGCAAAAATAAATTCCAAACAATATGATATCACTCTCTTACAGCTGTAATCATAACCTCATACAACTTCAGTCTGAAGCACTACAAGATTTTCCTATTTTATTTCTACAGTCCTTTTTAAGGATACAGGACTTGTTCTAATATTACGTAAAGAACCAGGCAACTGTTTGCTCAGCTATGGCAACAAGAAATAAGAAGAAGGTACGTACGTCCAAAAAGATAATAGCTGACTATCAAGCCAGTCCCAGAAATTAGTTGTGAAATGAAGTGGAATATGTGAATGGCTATGAAAAACAACTAAATTAATTTACATGGGTAAAATAAATGGTATATGAGAGACAACTGCCAAAGCAGAGTTATTCTCCTTATTCAGAATAAATGGGATTGGATATGCACATGCATGTGTGCATTTATGGGTATTTATGTGAGAGAGATTTATTAAAATGTTTAATGATATTGCCATGGTTGTATCACGTTACACACCGTGGTTTGCAGGCCTAATCCTGCTCACGTTAAAGTCAAGAACAGTTGACTAATTATCCCTCTGTGAGGCTCCAGAATATCCATGTTGAATTCTAACAAATTACTAGAACCTCAGGGAAAGAAACAATGCTAATTAAGATGAACTTTAGGTGTAGGACCTAATTAATATGATCTTTACGTGGAATTTGTTCCAAATGAAGCAACTTTAAAAGTTATACGAATAAATGCCTTAGGCTGTATAGCCCTAAATAAGTCAAAAAATAAACAAACACGTTCCTTGAAATCAGCAAGTAACAAATCAAGATATTAACACGGGTGTTATGTGACTACAGGACTTAGCAAAGATTTTCATTTGCTTTAGCTCTAAATGCCACTGTTGGTGAAATGATAGATGCAGAGGGTGGTTTCTGTTTCTAACTGGAAACACACAGAGATGCTGGGGGGGAAGAAAAAGTACAGCACAAATACAAAAGTGGCTGTGTTTGGGGGGAAATACTGATTTCAAGATCTTGTCAAAAAATAATGTGTCAGACTATTAAAACCAGAACTTAAAACTGTGTCTTTAGGAAACTTAGAAGTTTTTTTCCTGTTTCAAGGGAGGCTGTTAGATGCTCAAGCAGGAGAAATTTGGCTACCAAGTCAATTAAAGAAGGTATAATAGTCCACATATTGATACAACTCCTGGTTGTTCATCCATGTAAGTGTACACATTTGTATGCCCCAGGTACATGGGGCTGAAAGCAGTGTACAGATATATTTTGGAAACTGAGGAAGAAAAAGGAAATGCATATCAACGCACTATTTCTGGTCTGTAGCACAACCCTGCTCGCCTGGCTGTGTGCAGAGAGTCTGGTTGGCCAATGCCATGTAGAGAACATCAGCCCCTGGCAGTCCCACAAGGCAGGACCATGAGCTTGTGAGCAAAAAGGCTCTGGGCACATGTGCCTTCACACACTTGGCTCAGCGACCTGTGGAAAATGAGCTCACAAATTAGGAGATGAAGTTCTCCATGGCACTGACAGGGACACTGGGAAAGGGACTTCTTTAGTTTCTGGGGACAAACTGTTACTCTAGAAATATTGCTCAGTGTTACCTACAGCATCCCAACCTCCTCACAGCTGCAACTTCCTCAGGAGGGGAAGTGCAGGGGCAGGCACTGATCTCTCTTCTCTGGTGACCAGTGACAGGACCCCAGGGAACAGCATGAAGCCCTGACAGGGGAGCTTTAGGTTGGATATTAGGAAAAGGTTCTTCCCCCAGAGGGTGTCTGGGCACTGGAACAGAATCCCCAAGGAAGTGGTCACAGCACCAACCCTGACAGAGCTCAGAGTGTTTGGACAACACTCTCAGACACGTGGGATTCTTGGGGTTGCCCTTTGCAGGGCCAGGGGTTGGACTTCGATAATCCTTGTGGTTCCCGTCCAACTCAGAATATATTCTGATTCTGCAGGAATTATTTTCCTAACAAAACTGGACAAACCCTTATTTCTTACAGCCCTTCTGAGTTCCCAGTCTGGGGCTAAAAGCTGAAACTGTTGTGAAGATCAGAGCAGAGCTCCAGACATCTTCTAGAGCACTGACATGCTAAATGGATCTAACCCCCTGGCTGGAAGCCAGAACCTAGGGATGAATCCTGATCCCATTGAAATCACTGGCAAAAGTCCCACTTGTTCTAGTAAGCTCACCCTCTGCTCTTTGCTCCAGCAGCTTTGGGGAGATCCTTCCATACAGGAAATTTTTTTTCTGAATTAAACTTAGTGGAGGGAGTACTGACTTGTCCAAATTAAAACAAAGATGGCAGTAATGGAGAAAAAAAAAATTAGCCTATGGGAAAACAAAATAAGAATTTATAATTACTCTGTTCTGAGCAGATATAATAAAAATATCAGATGCAAAATATGGACATACATTAGTGTTTTGGCTTTGTCTGCTACACTGGAATTCCTCACACGCTGACCTCTTGCCCTCCTCCTACTTCTATTTTTCTCTTTCGCCACTCCATGAGAAAAAGGAGGGAGAGGAGAAAGGGAAACACAGAGAGAGAAGGAAAAAAAATGGGGAAGAGAAAATAGATGCAAGTAAAGACAGCAAAAGAAAGAGAAGGAATGAAAGAAGAAAGAGTGAAAGAGAGAGAAACAAAATAAAAGCTAATGAGTGAACAGGAGAAAGAAGAAAAAAAAAAAAGAGGGAAATCAATGCACTGCCAGTCGTTTTTTTAGGGTTTGTGAAAGTTATGGGGCCCTACATGAAGAAGGCATTACATTTTTTGATCTGCAGCCAGTTCCTTAATGAAATAGGAAGGCAGGAGGAAGGCTAATGTGATTCAGCATCTAAAAGCAAGCAGTTGCATCAATAATCTTTAGCACTGGCACTTGTGCTAAGACAAAACATAACAGAGTTTAGAAGACGAGTTGTCAGTGTGATTTGGGGGCCTTTCAGTTATTCAATATAACTCCATTAGGTTTTGGAAGCGTAAACAGGTAGCAGGGTTTTGTGCAAGTAACACTCTTAAACCAGTATGTAATTAAAACTGAGCTCTGTGGGGAATAATTCCACTACATATTACCAGAGGTGACCTCTATTTTATCAATCTCCAGTGAATACCACTATTTGTTTTAGCCTTACTCGTGTTCAGTCTAACAAACATAACTAGGAAGCAACAGCCTGAAGAACTGAGCAGGGCACACTTGAGCTGGGGTGTCTGTGCTCTGTGCCAAGCACTCACCTCTCTGCTAAAGCAGCTTTAGGAGAGGAACGCACTCACTTCCCCTGATGTTCAGCTTCTGCCTCACTTCTCTGCAGAAGTTGTTTTTAAAATGAAAAAAATTTTATGCAGAAGGATTTTTTTCCTTTTTTTTTTTTTTTTTAATATACAAAACTTTGGGGTAAATTTGGTTAAAGGAAAGCTTTTTTTTCCCTCCCTTCAGATAGAAGAGTACATAAAACTTAGACTGACCTTTAAGGCTAAGCTTTGCAAATCTGCCAGTGCAAGGAATTTGGGTAGGATGAATTTCCCGCCAATGAAGATGTCTCACTTCAAGTTAGCCTATGCATGACTTGATTCCCACTTAAATCCCTCACATAGAGCTCAAGAGTACTGGAGTTGTGCATAGAGCCTTGTGAGGGTCGCCTGCAGGAGAGAAGCTCGCTCTGACTGATGTAGAACACTGAAAGAAAAGGTCATAGCCTTCAAGAAGGTGCTCAGGAGCACAAACTGTTAGACCATGAGCCAGATATATTGGTTGTGCAAAAACCTTTCATGTTAGATATTGAGCTTAAAGACCTATGACCACTGGTCACTGGTCAAAATGGGCTTTCCAACAACAGCATCCCAAAAAACCTCACCTGTTCTTACAAGAGCACCTTTTCACCGCAGAAGAAACACAGGTGTGAAGAGGACCTGGGCCATAAACACTAGAATTTGAGAGAGAAAATTAGTCCGTGCTGGGCAAAGGTTATGCTCCTCAAATATCTCAGCAAGGCCAGTATCATTACTGAACAAGTTGAGCAGGAAAATTATCCACAGGGGAGATGCCAAAAGAAGAACAAGTGCTGGAGTCACAGCATCGTGAATCTTGGTTTCCCACTTAACCACATGAGTCAGTGCAGTCCCTTGGAAACGAGCTCCTAACACTAATCCTTGGCCAGCACTTCCCACAGGCCAGCTCTCAAGCACACAGCTGAAGTCTGCTATGTAAAATTTTGATTTTATTTTACCTCTTCAGATCTCAGGACATTTTCTTTCTCATGGTGTAAACCACCCATGTGTAAAAGTGACTCTATGGTTAAGACAATAATTAATTTTGCTGAACTGATACAGAAAGATCTGGGAAAGGCAATGGTGAGAACCACCAGGAAAAGTTGATTTTATTGCAACATTGTTTATTTTCCCCATTTGTCTTAAATAATTAATTTTGTTCACAGCTCTACATCCCTATTTATATTAAAATAGCATAATAAGCTAATTCCAAATTAAAGGGAAAAAAATCAGCTAGTGAGACACTGATAGGCAATGTGAATTAGTTTACATCCCTCACCTCTATCCCTTGTATTTTATGACTTTCTCCATTTCTTGCCATTAATATAATTTGAATTGTCTCCTAACACAGAACTGTTGTCTACTTTCTTCATTAATCTTCATAAATTTCAAGAAATACAATGGCCTGGCCTCCGCCCTCTGGGGAAGGGGCAATTTAAGAGGGCAAATGTTTCGGGGAGTCAGTGCAAATGCCTGACCCGTGGTGGAGCCCAGGGTGGTGGTGGTGGGAGGGCAGGGGGTCTTTTAACCCTCCCTTCTGGTTTGTGTTTTTAAACTGTACTATTTTTTTCAAGTGCTTTTAAGGTCCCAGGGATGGCTAAATAATTTTGGCTGCGTAAAGGAAAAGAACGCGAGGATTCATATATAGTATTTGGATAAGGAAGAGTATCACCATCGGATGTCTGTCAGTGCCTATTTGGTGCAA
The DNA here is from genome assembly GCA_013396775.1 of Cephalopterus ornatus. Lineage (NCBI taxonomy): Eukaryota > Metazoa > Chordata > Aves > Passeriformes > Cotingidae > Cephalopterus > Cephalopterus ornatus. The sequence goes on along the minus strand of VZRE01015039.1, from coordinate 873,617 downwards.
TGCACCTGCACCTACAGCTCTCTTCAATCTCCTGGCCAGGGTCATGAGAAAAGCACTGCAAAAAAGTTTCAGAGATCTTCAGACGTTGCAATTTGAGGCTTTTATCTCAGAAAAAAAAAGAAAGAAATAAAAAAAAAAGGCACAGCTTGCAGCTTGGCACTACTGGAGAAAATTATACAGCAATTAATAACAATTTACAAGGCAGCACAGCGTGTGCTAATAGGTATAAGGAGCAGTGTAAACAAGTATGGAAATCATCACAAATCGAGCAAAAATTTCCACAGTGCAGTGCTGAACGTCCCTAGACAAATAAGTTTCTTCCACATTTCATCTGGAAAAATATTCTCCCATAAAAAAAGACCAGATGAGTTAAGGTGTATGTTCCAAGACCTAAACAGACAATAACCAAACTCTGTCCCTGGGTTTATCAGAACTAGCTTTAGGGGTCTCTTCCCTAGGCATTGGATGACGTTCCCTTTTGGACCACTTCTTTCCATTTGGGTGATGTGACTCAATATAAGGAAAACAAAGAGAATTGAGTTTAAGCTTGTGGAAAGCTGACTCTCTTTGGAGGGAGCCAAAGTGGTAATAAAAACTAATGTTCTAATGATTTGATCAGCAAAACGAACTAAAAGCAAAGTTTGGAATTAATGAGAGCTCTAGATCAAAACTGTGGATGATTTTCCTCTCATTAGTGGTTTTTATCATCAGATGTTAGCATTGTTTGAATGAAATTCATTCAAAGACCTCAAATAAAAGCAGTATTTGGTAAAAGAAACTGTGATTTGGGTCTATTAACAAACAGAACATCTTGCTAAATAATTCCTTTATGCACTATTCAGTAATGATGTAAAGCTGGTGCCTTTCTGCTGCCTCAGTGAAACAGCCTTCAGAAAGATCATTAAACCGGCTTTTTGTGAGACAAGCTAAAGAGAACGACTGAAGCGTCTGTTATAAGTTTATATTTGTATTCAACTCAATTAGGCCTTAGGACACAGATGAAAGCACAGAGCAGTTCCCTCCGAGGCCGTTTCCAACAGTTAACTTTCCAAAGGAGCTCCTCTGAAAACTGCTTCGGATGGAGGCCGCAGCTTTCCAAGAAGCATTGCATCACCGGGGCCTGGATCCGACTGATGGGTGGGAGGGGGAGACGCTCGTAAAAATATCAAACAGCTGATCCGCGTGGATCCCAGCCAGAGCTGCCGCCGGGGCCGCGCAGCTCGTCGTGGAAGGAATTTCGGCACAAACGAAGCCACCGCAAATAACAACAAACCCTCCTCCTCCTCTCCCCTCTCTGCAGCTCGGGAATCCTCCTCCTGGCTTTATTTTTTTGCTTTCCAGCGGGGCCCCATGCCGGGGCCCTTGCCAGCTGGCTGCGGCCTGACAAAGCCGCTCCGGAGCATCGTCGCCGCCGCTCCGCAGGGCTCTCGCCCGGGACAGATGCCCGGTGGGCACGGCCCAGGCAGCCCAGTTGCCTCCAGCCCCAGCTGCACTGCTGGATTCCTGAGGAGGTTCTACTGGCAAAAAGACTGATTCTGTACCTGCTCCTGGGGTTGGGTGGCCGGGAGAGGTTTTATCTCTCGCAAGAGGTCTCTGGAAGGAGCCAGAGAAGGTGGCAGTGGGAGGTGGAGGAGCCCAGGCTCAGGTGGGCACCCCTGGCATTGCAGGGTGTTATCAAAGGGCTCCATCCCCAACAACTTCTCCCATCTGCCTTTCATTCCAGCCCCACGCCTGGCATCTCCGAAAGAATTTTTTGGGTCATACTGAAAACCCCCTCAAACTCATCCAGTTCAAGCAGACCAACCTCTTCCAAGAGAAACATGTTCTGTCAGAAACGTTTCACCTGCTCACTAAGTACATCCACTACACAGAGCCTTTTTATAATGTGCTAATTTATTTTTAGAAACAGTTTTATATCGCAGAGCACCCTGAGTGCCTTTGGCAACTTCAGGTACTTCAGAAATAAATGTATTATTATTCCTCTTTAGAGATTTAAACTGTATGTTAAGTGGTTAAAAGTAGCCATTACATGGTTGGTGGCTTTTCCTTTTATTGGTTTTCCCAATGGCAATTTTAATGCTGAATTTTATTATTTTTTATTAATTTTATTATTTATTTATATTACAGCACTTAGACTCTTAATTTAGGAAGAATCAGTTCCAAAAAGAGGAGATGGGTGCCTGACTGGCAAATGAGGTGCCTAAGGCCAAAGCTCTGAGCCTGAAAGCTCCTGAGCTCTCTAAGCACTAAAATAGTTTTCTGATCTAACTCTTCCTAGTCATCTCCAGTTCTCCTGCTACTACCTGAAAGACCCTCAGCCCTCCTGGACTGAGCACTTTAGCAGAAACAGGACCTCTCATTGCCTGGGTTTCCAGAGGAGCTTAATCTGCCTGGCCTCTTTCAAACTGTACTTGATGTACCCATCAAGTCACAAACAAACTACTGTCTCCTTCTCCTCAATGAAGGCTCGTGGTGCACCAAACCGTGGTTAAAAGTTTCATATGGTGTGTAGGCAGGCCAGATTCATCGCCCTGCTCTGGAAGAAAGCGGCCCACATCTCAAGAAGGCACTCCCTACACCACATCCTGGCTTTGCTAGGTGGTTTCTCTGCGCAGAAGAATTCAGGATTCATTAACCCAAACCCAAAGCCCCAGAAAACACTCCTCCTGCAGAGATCAGGGGCTGAAGAGGGAAAGCCAAAGCACAGGCTCTATGATCAAAGATCCTCAGTTTCTGGGGAAAGACAAGATACTGTCCTGTCAGCACTGGGAATGAACGACATCCCTGAAGTAAGGCACCTACACTTCAGAGACATCAAGAGGTGAAAACCTACTCTATTTTCATGATTTTCTTCTAGGTGAAACTCCACCTAACTGCTCATGGTGTCTTCAAGTGACTCTTCAGAGTGCATCTGGGCTCAGATCCCTTTTGCTCTGTACACCTTTATGCTAAGGCAGCCCAACTTCAGGTTTTCGATTTCCATCCCAGGAGCCAGGCTTATAAAATGTGTACCTTACTTTACAATATTTAGCTTTGTGGACCAAAGAAGTTTTCGTGGTGTTTGAAAGGCAGTTTGGAAAAGTTTTCTGTCTGGGAAGGACTGAGCAAACTTTCTCAACTCAGGCATCTGGAACCGAATTTTGCAACTCCTGAGTCTTCCCAGTCACTCAAGCCCCATAAGAAAACAAAGGTCACATGGCAACTTAGCACATGCTCTGCTGGAACTGCTGTGGTGGTTTAGGTGAAAGATTTCTTCATGTAACTTCAGAGGAGACTCAAACTGTGAAGAGTGACCATCGTGCTAGTTTTTCACGCAATAAGGTAAGCCTTTCTCTTCTTTTGAGCCCAAGATCTAACTGCTACTATTTAATATGTTCTTCAGTTTTAAAAGTTACCAACTACTAACTCTCCTCATGAAACCATCAGTCAGTGTGAAAAACAGCCAGCTGATTGGATCTGATGGACTGCTGCATGGAGATCTAGTCTGTGTCACTAAAATGCCTGTTCATCCAATCAACCAAATGACTAAAGAGAACTCCAGCCAAGAGCAACACTTAGTGGGCTGCCACTGCCAAAAGGTCAGCGCGCCAGAGACAGTCTCTGCAAAGCTGGAAGTTTCCTCTGAGTCCCTTTGAAGAGTGTGAAAAGATGTGCTTCCTACCTGCTCACAGAGCAGTACTTCAACCTGAGTTCAGTACACACAGGTAAGCGGCTGGTTGCAAGGACATGCCTGAACCTATCCTTATTCATTAAAGGAATTTAGGCAGGTGTCTAAAATTAGGCAAGCTTTAAAATTTCACTACTATATATATATATATACACACACATATATATACAGGTTTTTATCTGCAGTCACGTACTCTAGTGGCAAATAAGGCTGATGAGCAAAGTCTGTTATTATATTTATCATTATAAACTGTTATAAGTGCAGTAGTACAATTAAAGGATAAATGACAAGATTCACAAGAAGGCAAACAGTCAGAAACAGAAGACACTTTCTCAAAACCGTGGTCAGCTGCTCCACATTGCAGGCTGCCAAAGCCCCTGAGCACTGGCAGGAGAGGCAACAAGAAATCAGATCAGCCAAGCAGGGAACAAAAAAAGTCTCAAGATTGGCCTCATCACTGACCATAAAAAATCAGCAGTAGTCTCTCCGCTGCTTTTGACAGGTGCTGGCTGAGATGTTATATGTAAAGTCCCTGGCACTCCGTTAAGACAAAAACTTAATTCCATTCAAAGCTTTATTAGCATCGAAATTTCATAAAGACTACAGAATTTGATCTGAAAAGTATAATTTGTTGAAAATCTGGCAGCCTGGATAGAAATTTTGGGCACCTGGCTCAGAGAATTGCTCAGTTTTCTCCAGTTTCATCCACGGTGCCGTTATTTATTTAGTTCTGCAAGTTTTTAGAGGAATGCTGCAATGTGAAACATATCACTTGCAAAGAGCCTCAGTTTTGGCAGCCCTAACAAAACTAATGCCAACTCAATGCAAATCTCTCTCTGCTTGTTTGCATGTATTATAACAGCAAGAAATACGTTTTCTTAGAGGCATAACGAAAAAAAAGACCAACATCAACATCTCTATGCAGAAAATGTGATAGCTGCTTTTGGTTTTTTTCCCATGATATTTCAGACAATTATTTGTAAAGTGGCTGTCAATATTGTCTACTCAATGGGGTACCAGCAATGTTGAGTTACCCAGTAGGAATTACCTGCTTGGTTTTTCAAATGCCATTACACATGTGCCCTCCATTGGGTTTGGTATGTTCTTTGAAAAAAAAAACGTTCTTTCAAACATTCACTGTGTTAGAAAGCAAAGAGTGCGTCACTGCATGGTTTTAATGACTTGAAGATGTCAAATGCATTTTCGAAGCTGCCCTAAATGCAACAAAAAAGGATTGGGGTGGTCCCGAAGCAGAGGGGCTCTCACAGTCCCGCAAGCTGTTAAATCTTTGAGGTGATCCAGTTTCTCCAGCAGGTTTCTACATCTGGTCTGGCTTTGTTTTTATTAACCACCAGCTCAGCTAAACAACAATGTCCCATCAAGCCTTCAGTCGGACGCTGTCTCAGCGTGGGGTTCTGGCCATACTCTGCAGGGGAGTGCAGGAGGCCATCGCCTGTGCCTGCTGAGCAGGTGGACGGGCCAAGGTTTAAGCTTTGCAAACAGCTGAATTTTGTACAGGAAAGTAAAATTGCAAACTCATGCCTGAAAGCTCAGGAAGGCACCAGTTCCACCAGGGACTGACTGCCAGATCCAGCCACCCGAGGACTGAACGGCATTCAGTTATTCTGGCTCGGGGTCGCCCTACAGCTACATCTGGTGCTAAATGTGTGCTTTCTAATATCCACGGGTTCGTATGGTCCAGATAGAAACAAAACATTGACACGCTCTTGACTACTCTGTACAACAGCATTAATGTTATTAAACACCATGTCTTATCCTATAAACAGTAGGGATTAATTTATTTTATATCCCCTGAGTGTTTATTAAATTTATCTGTCTCCAAAGCACAGCCACTTATCACAGATCACCACAGCCATGCAACAAATTCCAGCTATGTACCCAACATTCATTTTCCTGAACATTACTGCAAACCGAGTGTTGCCTGCAGGCAACTAATGGACATGAAAGGTAAATAGTATGAGTTCACAAACATAGATCAAAATTAGGTGCCAGCCCCAAAGGACCCATTCCCTAAGTGAGCACCTTTGGGGTTTAAGTTTCTGATGTGTTGAATCAGTGAGAACGTACAAGTTTTTGGAAGGTGGCTCCCCCTTGGAGCACGTTACCTTTTCAGTGCCACTGTGAGCTGCTGGATGAATTCCAAAATACGAACAGAATATTGAAATCAGAACAGGAATCTCGGCTTCACTGATCACAAGCCCTTTTTGCATATTTTTTGCCAGTTTTCAGTTTACCTCAAGACACAAACAGACCTACAGGCAACGCTGGTAATGAGGGTTTGAGGTTCTGCACTTGACTCAATTAGTGACTCATGGAGCATCCCTGTGCATCAGCTTACGCCTCTCCAGACTCTGTTAAAACAGACATGGCTATTTTGAGGGCTATTATAAAAGTTAATTTATATTTCTATGGTTAAAACAAGTATTTACGCGATTTTTTTTGTTTCACTGATGCATCATAGACATTGGGCAAAATCAGTTGTCATTATTATTATAAGGCTTCTCTCACAGATGCTTAAAAAAAATCAAGCATCATTGCTGCTTTATATTTAAACAAAAAGAAAAACTTCAATTTTCTCCCCCCCCCCCATATGACCCTGGTTATTTCTCAACTAAAACAGTTCACCAGAAGTCCCCTATGAAGTCTGATCCCGTGCAACTAGAGCAAATGGGAGCACTGCCATCCGCTCCGGCACGAACAAGAGATCACCTCGTGTTTCTGCAAGGGATCTGGAGAAGCATCAGACCCTGCAAGCCGTAATGAAAAGTTATTTATTACCCAGATTTCTGTGACTAGGACTGAAGTTGCTTGGTCCCTGAGGAGAGGGCTTAGGAAGAGAGAGAAACGGCAGGTACCCGAACAAGGGGAAGGTGCAGGGGGGTGAAACGCCTGACAGCTGCTCCGCGGCCTCTCCGGCTCTGCTCGGAAAGGAGGGGGCAGAGAAGGGAGACGGTGCTTTGTCTCCCTGCTCCACTGCTGCTATCTGCGAGTGCAGGCAGCTCGCTGGAAGCCAACAGCGCTGGATTTCCCTGCTCCTGGGGAGCCACCGTCCTTCCCCGTGCTCCCGTTCAGCTCAAGTCCTGCTCTCAGTGCTTCCCCCCACGAGTCCGTGTCTCACCTAAACCCACAAACTGCCCTCCTGTGGTGGCTTTTCTCATGGGGGCATCACGGGGGAGCTCTTTGTCCCCATGCAAAAAGTGAGAGTCCCTCCAGCGAGAAGGACTGCAGAGTTACACACATGCCCAGACACATACCAGTGCCAAACGCTGTCAGAAAGAGAATTACTTTTGATTAATGGGAAAGTTAATTGTCATTTGGTATAAATGTCAGAGTGGAAACTCGGGGAAGATAAAACATCACTTTTCAACAAAAAAGGAAGGGATGACTTCCATGGTGCAGCCTAAGCTTACTGCTTAATGCGGATGAAAAAAATATTATTCAGATCAGCTCCTTGGGAGATCAAGATATTTTAGCTTTTACTATCTCAGGGACTCGCCGTGTAACTCCCCGATGCACAAAGCTCACTGAGCTGTTCACATTTCTCTGGGATGGATCCGCAGCTGGCGTAAATCACTGCGACGGCTCTGACTTCGGTGGCATCCTGCCAACTTACTCCAGTGAAGGATTTGGTGCAGAAATGTTTCCCAGTGTATAAACTTCTGGTTATGATAGACAGTTTCTGGGCTCCAGCAGGGATTGGTGATCTGAAAAGGGGGTTATGGGAACTGGCAAGATATGAAATGGTGTGGGAGAGCTGCAAATATTTAATTTCCTGTGAAATAATTCTCTGGTGGCTATATATATATACACACACACACGTGAATGTGTGCATGTGTGTTGTTCAGTAAGTAACAGTCTAAAATTAACAGATTTCCTATTTCCCATGAACCACTCATGGCAACAACTGTCTGCCCAGGAGTGTCAGCAGGCAGCTGAACTCTGCTCCGTTTGCCCTAATACAACACCTTCAATCCAAATCGACTCCTGAGATAGTTTCCAGCTCCTTGGCTGCAAAGCCAGTTATGTGTTTAAGGAGGAAATATGCCGGGGAGGAGCTGGACCAGTTCAACGCCTGCAGAGAGATTCCAGACTTGTGCACCTGCCTCTCCCCATGCCCGTAGCCAAATTTAAATGCTACGGCCCCTCCAAGGAGGAAGGGGCACAAGTTAGGGCCACGGCTGTTCCCGGGCTATAAAAATAGAGACAGATGCTTGCCTGTGAGGAGGAAGAATGTGAGGCTTCTTTGAAAGCTGAGTGTGAGCAAGTCCTGACACCTCCCAGCTCTTCACCTCACTGGAAAAAGTTCTTGTGCTTTTGGCATGCACGTGCATGGTGACACACGCGGGGACACACACGCAGCCGGCTCGGAAAACAAAAGCTACCGGGAAAGCTACAGAGATGCTTCTAGCAGGGCTCAAAGAGCAGGAATGGGGGGAAAGCTTGCAGTCAGCGTTGTTTGTTTTCAGCTCAGTTTGACTAAAAATCCCCAAACCAACCATCCAAAATAAACCCCACCCCCAATTCCTCTTCAGAATTCATCGGGAGCAGGAGGAAAACCGTGTTATGTGCGTGTTGTCTTCTTGCCCCTCGCTCCCTCTCACAGAGCACTGGCAGGGTGGAAATCTGTCGAGCTGCCTGTTTTCCACCCAGGTGGACAAACATACAGACAGGAGGGTGAATGCAATTTGCTGTTTCAGAGAAAAGCGAGGTCCAGAAACGGAGTGAAAGTGCTGATCCCAGGCCAGAGGGAGCCCTCCCTCCCCCCTCCGGCAAACACACACACGCTCTGGCGTGCCCACGTCCACACCCCTCCCCTCCCAGCTTTAATGAAGAAATTAGGGGAAAATACAGTATTTTTATATTGTCCTTTCAAGGAGATCTCTGTTTGCATAGTTGGATCCCCCTTCCTCCACACAGCACTAACATTAGTGTGACCTTTTCCTGCTAATTGGAAAATCTTACGGAAATAAAGCCTGTCAGAAAATGAGAAGTGTCTCCCCTTTAGGCTGGCCAAACGACCTCAGAGGGGGAAAAGAAGTTCTGAATTTCTGCTCCTTCTGCACACACTGCAAAATCTTTATTACTTCGGAGAGCCTTGAAACCCAGTAATGCCCCTCCAGTGCAAAGAGAAGTAAATAAATTTCTTCTTATGACCACTTTGGAGAAACACACAACCAGATTTACTCAGCAGGGATAGATACTGGACAAGATAATGAAGAGAGAATAAGAATATGATAGGGGTTTACAGCCTCTTCTGTCTCTTTAAAGTGTTTTAATCCTTCAGAAACAGGATATCGGGTCCATTTCCTTAAAGATACAGTATCCCTTCTGGGACAAGTAATGTTATAAAAACCTAAGATGTAACATCTATCTCACAATATTGATTGGCACTTTAGTGTGATAAAAGGGGTTGAACCTGAAGGGGAGGAAAAAAAAAAAAAAAGAAAAGAAAAAAAGGTAAACTGGGATTACTCTTAGAAGGATTGAATAAAAAAAAGAGTCCCTATAACACCAGGTCAAACTTTCAAAATATTTTTTTTTACATGGAATTGAACCAAATGCCATTTCAATGATTGTCTAGGCAATTCTCTTGATTTTTAAAGTGTACAGATCCCCGTTTGTAGCTTTATGACCAGCTGGTGCTGGAGCCAGCTCCAGCCCCAGCCCTGTCACAAAGCCCTGTGAATCCTTTCTATGCTCCAGCAGAGGGGGAAAAAAAAAAAAAAAGAAAGGAGAAATTTCAAATAAAGCGATACCCTTTTGTTATTAACAGCAAACAAAGGAAACTCAATTTCAAATGAATGTCTGGTTCATTTATAAAATGCCCTTTTTAGACAGCATCACCTGTTTTTCGGAAGAGCTTTGAATGAAAACATCGAAACAACTGTCATCATATGGATGTAACTACAGTCATTCCTGAATTACTCAAAGTTAAAATAACAGAGACACAAAGGCTGCTAACAATTACTCATTTAAGGAGCTCTTACTCATATGGATAGTGTCATTGAAGCCTGTAGCTCTATTTCCATCCATTAGTGGGGCTGAGCCTGTATCGTGCGGTGAACCTGCACAGCCTGATGCGGACACAGAAAAGCTGCTCACTAGCCACAGCCACCAAAGAAAGGTAAAGTCCTGACACATTTCACCTTTGCCTCTAACAGCAGAGGAAAGAGGATCAGGCAAGACCTCGTTCACCTTCAGATGTGTCCTAACGCAACAGCTTTCTCACAGTCTGCTCTCCCAAACCGTGGGACACAGCCCCTCAGGTCCCCAGGTTGTGCCAGTCAGACCCAGCCCTACCCTGCTTGGGGATGAGCATGCAGAGATGCTACGCCCAAGGGTAGGAGTGTGATTGCAGGGCAAGACACAGGGCCTGTAAAACTTACAGTCCTGTTCTAACCAGCATTTTCCTCTCCATTTTTTTCAGAAACATTTGGAGCAGGCACAGGCTGCTGTGAAGATCTACCAGCTTGGGGAGGCAGCATCCTCTTTGTCTGCTCTGCTCCAGGGCCTCCATCGTTTCCCTGTGTGGGCAGGAGTCCATTTGACATTACCTGAACTGCAGGGTGACCCAAGGACTTGGCACTGCTGGGAGAGACATGACCCAGTGCAGGAGCCCCAGTAAAGACTTATACAATAATGTAGGGTGGTTCTGGTGTTGCATAGATGTGATGGAAGTTTAAGTCCTGGCCTATAACTCCCTGAAGTCAACATTCTTTTCCGCAGGGGATGAAATGACAGGCTCTTCCAAGACACATATGCACCATCTCAATGCTATTTTCAGACTGGATTTTAGTATAGAGCTCAAAATACACCCTCCAGTCATGGCTGTGCTCCTTTCAAAGGAACAGGGTGACACCACGCAGAACATCCCACCCATTAAGACATGATCTGAATACAAGTTAAACACTGACTATGAAATTATCCTGTTGCACTTTGGGGATATGTTTTTGCTGGGACCAGGAACAACAACATACCCTGCATCCTGGACTTCTTTAGTGGGTAACAACCTGCAGAAAGTTGCAGTTTGACCATCATGCTGCTGGCTCCAAACAAAGGGTGATCAGCAGAGGTGGGACACCAGTGAAAACTCCAGAGATCACAACTGCTGCAGACGCTACATGTAAAAAGTGCACACAGGTTTCTGTCAACAAACTAAACTCTCTTTATGTCTTGCCACTTTGGCCATCTCACTTCACCCTAGAACTCCTCATGCAAGATTATAAAGTAGTGACATACAGCTCCCACACAAGCCTCCCCAGACCACTTGTGTGAGCAGCACCATCCCCGTTTGTCAGGGACATATGGACACCCTGCCCACACGAACAAGGTACTTGCCCAGAGGGCCTCAACTTTAGTGAAATCTTTATGGGGCTTGAATTATTCAAGCCTTGACCTTTAGCAAATCTCTCAGTCAATGCTAGTTAATGTCCTTTAAAGTCATTGACCTCGGGTCAGGGACCAAGGGGGTGCTTCATCAAGGAAGACACACGGGTTCAAAACCAAGAGAGGTTTTGCGGTGTATTTTTAAGTACCCTGGAAGATGACTGCTGGCCACACACAGAGGGATCACCAGTGCCACAAGACACAACAGAATGAGCAAAAGGCTCCCAAATGCCCTCTTAGGATCCATCCACAATTAGGGAAGACCAAGGGCTCCTCTGTACATCTAGCTCTGCATTTGGGATATGCCTGGACCAGGGACCATGGTTCAGTACACAGCAGGGAAGAAGGTCAACCACAGCATCTGCAGTCAGATCTCCAACCCCCCTGTACAGGGAAAGGAGGTAGAGTGGGGAGGAAACAACTCTGACAATATGTCCAAGAGATAGGTGCTGTTGTGTGGTACCAAGCCCAGTAAGTACATTTTGTAGGCAATTACTATGTATATGTGCAAAATTTTTTTTAGTGACTTTCACCTTCCAAAACAAGCAGACTGGTTGCTCATCTCTTAACAGCTGAAGTTGGCTTGGCAATAAAAGATTTCTGCCCCCTCTTTCTCTTGATAAGATTACCTCTTACAAAACTATTTCATCACCATTTAGAAATAGACACAAGTTTTATAACAAGCCCATCCTTCTGGATGCAGTTTTCAGATGTGTGTGTGCTTTGAGACAGGTCCTGATGTACTTTTCTGAATATTTCACAATGTTCATTAACAATAAAAGTTGTCTGCATTGCTATAAACAGCTAAAGTTCTGGTTCAAACCTTCACACAAGCTCAGCACTTTTTATCTTGGACTTGAAATTGTTTCATGGGACTAGGTGAAAAGCCAGTTTGGCAGAGTTGTCTGCTTTCTTCAAATTGTAAAAATGTCAATGGGAGTCATGAGGTTAGACTTATTGGGCAGGCTTCTGCCCTGATTCTAGCTAGGGGAATTATACATTATGAATTAACCACATGACTAATTTTTACCTCATTTTCTGTTCTTGAAGTGTCTGCAAGCAAATTAAAATACCCTGAAATTATTCATTACCTAAAAGTACTTGCAGTGGGAGGGATTTATTTCACCTTACTTTAGTCACCTAAAAGTTAGGTGTTTACCTAAACTACTTTCCTAGGTTTACTTATAGTTTAGGCAGTGAGAAGACAACTCATCCAATCCCAAAGGTAAAAATTGAAATTACGTGGGATGATTCACCCTCTAAAGATCCTGCTTTCCTTTGCTGTAGAGATAGCCCAGACGAATAGCTTAGATGGGACACTTGATTTTTCCACGTCCAAAATTAGTTGAAATTAATCCTAACCCACATCACTGATCACAGCGTAAGTGCAGAGGTAAGCTTTTTCACGAAAGTTTGCTTGAATGTTCCAGAGCAAGCAGTTTTTCATGGGCCAGGCAGATCCTGCTTTTGAAAGTGCCCGCACACCTAGCAGACACTGGAAACATTAATGGTTAAGGACCTAAATACCTTAAAAGATGGGCCCACATGTCTTATTGAATGTTTCTGTTCTCTGAATGGATGAGTTCAATTCACTGAATCAGGCTTCAGGGACAGATCATCACCACTGGTGACTGCTCTTGTGTTTCACTTCCTCTGTCAAACTCCTCGGGTTAAGCATTGGCAGAAAACGAATGGGAAAGGGGTATGATGAATACAGCTGTAATGGTACAAATTTGTTTCTGAGCAGAGAAGGCAAAGCCAAGCTTTTTAACAATTGAAATGTTGAGTTGGATTTCTAAATTTGGCCTGGCTTTCAGAAACGAGGAGCAGTCTCTATATCAAATGGGTACCTGCAAGGTACTACTCTGTAGCTTTGAAAAACTGGAAAATTAGACAGGAGCCAATTGTAACTCTATTACAGGACTCACAGTTCCATAAAAGGGGCTGTAACCACCTTAATTCCCCTCAAAAACCAGCCCTGTGCATTGGTGGCAGAGGAGCCTCAGGGTCACGCTGAGTGCCCCCAGGAGAGGTATTTTCTCACCTTTAGCTGTGACACTTTCAAACCATCCCCATTTTTAACTGCAACAGGATGTGAGAGCACTACCTGCTCACAGGAGTTACATGGCCAAGGCACACTCATACTGCTTCAAAAACGTGAGGGCAGCTCCTGGAACTGATTTCGGAGACGTTTCTGTGAACACTGCCAAGCTCAAAATCCTTCAGAAAGGTGGGGGAAGGCTCTAACAATAAGATTGGAGACACATTTTTGATCCCAGATCTGGCTCTGCTCTGCCAGGACAGACCGATTTACCTCCCCACCATGCCTCTACGAGCCCCCAGTAGAGCCTTTTTCCAAGGCTACCCTAAACCAAAAAAAGTCTCCTTTCTGTATCAAAGCTTTGGGAAGAGCAGAGCAAGGACCCATCCCGCACAGCAACATTCTGCAATTCCTTCTCTGAGCAGGTTCGCTGCACTCACAGGGGGTTGCTGAGGCAGTCGGAGATGATGCTGTTTTATAGGTTCTTGCTAATAATTTGCTAAGACCCCGTGAGCTGAACAAACAGAAACACTCCTCGGCGTCTGTGCCATTTGCTGGAGCTGGCAGCTGCCCGGCCATTGCCGGCTTTTCCGGTGGTGAAACTCCTCTCTGCTGCCGCAGCCCAGCGGGACCCGTTTGGACCGAGTACAGGGAAGTGCAGCAGTGTCTGTTTGACACCACATGAGGGAATGTGAATTGTCAATTTGTTGACAGTGTCATGTTGCCGCTACCAGCTTTCCCTGCGTTATTTGGAAGGAGCTCAAGTCAGTCTATTTCCCAGGCTGAGCTTCCTCACGTTACAGCTCTGCACGCCCAGAAAAGAGATGCAACCAGAGCAGAGTTTGCTTTTTAGCAGAGAGAGAAGCTGTTTCTTCTTAAAATACTCTCACTGTTGTTAGGGCTGGGAAGACTCAGGGAAACTTGCCTCAAGACCAAGAATCCCCCCAGACCTTGCTGTTCACCCTCCCCACACCACCACTGGGCTCAGTAAGCTCAGGAGAAGTCTAGGAGAGCTTCATCTTTTGCTAATTTTCAACTTGTTCCTGCAATGCTGTAATGTCCGAGCAGGATACAGAAATCACAAAGGCATAGGGCTGGGACAGGTTCCCCTCCCAGCTGATGATTGCCACTCGAGCTGGGATTGTTCACCGTGGACCATGCCCCCTGAGCTACAGTACACAGCTGGCTGGCAAACCTGCAGTTAGGAACAGGGTTTAAAAACACCTATGTCTGTACACACACTTGCACACAAACACACATGGACGTACTTGCAGGCACTTCTGGGGAAAATTGAGTCCAGACACGCTGGGAGCTGACAAACAGATTTATGTGCTATGTACAAAAACCCACCCTCCCCATGTGATCCCTCCAAACCGAGGGCTGTTGTCTGGAACAGCTCCAAAAGCCACTTCAGGAGAGGAAAAATGGGGCTGGGAGGTGGCAGTGATGGCAGGAGCCACAGTCTTCCTCCTGCCTGCAGTGATAGGTAACGCAGCCTAGGAGATAAGGTGTTTGCAGAGATAAAATTTCTAGGTGGCAACATAGTCAAGATAACCTAGTTCTGCTTTATGAGCTCCAAGAGCTTGATTAAAAAAAAAAAAAAAAAGGCTAAACCATTTAGTAATGGGAAGACATTTTTAGCTCATCCCTGCCAGAAGCACCAGGCACCGTGCAGCACCCGCAGCCCGAACTGGCTGCCCTGGGCACCCTGCTGGTACAAATTTCCAACCTGCTAAGAAAATTCACAGGTCCTAGATAGATGCTGGAGCACGTTTCAGGCCACCATTACACCACACACTTGCAAATTGCCTGCAGTCACTGCTTCTGCTCAGTGACTGGGTACTGGAGCCTTTCCATGATCAGCATCTCCAGCTATGATGCATTTTACAGCCTGTTAAATTACTGACTTCAGCTCTCCCACAGACTGCCAATACAGAATGCATTCTAGATTTCAAATAAAAAGCAACAAAATGTACAAAATTAATTTAACTCTGAAAAGCTGAGACATCCTTGTCATCTATGTATGTTGGCTTTTTTTCTTGCTTTCCCTGTTATAGCAGAAGAAGGAGGAGAACCACTCCACGAAATTAGTGTTTCTCCTGTGCACAACAAGCTGCCATTTCAGGACCAATATTGCTAACATTCCTTCTGCTGAGTCCCACTAATCTCTCAGTGGCATTGTCAATGCAGTGGGACTTCCACTTACTGGAAGAGAAATGACTGTCCTTGCTCTACTTGGTGATATTCCCGTCTCTTTTTTTTTATCTTTAAATTAAAAAAAAAAAGGAAATCTGAGAAATCTAAGCAATCAGAAAAGAGATGACTGTTGTTCTTTACTATGAAAGCCAAAACTTTCTGCCTTAGACACCATCAGAGACAGCTTCTGGATTGATGCAAGTGCAGGTCAGAAGTGACAACAGCAGATGGATGGCACAGCACTAGTTACAGAGCCGAGTACCCAGGCTTCTGTGGAGTTACAAGGTGTCTCTAAAGCCTCTGCATTTGTTAAGGAACTAAACGGCAAACATGCAGCTTATGGGAATTGCCCCTGTGCCTCCTGTTCACCACCCTGGGAAGGCAGTGAACACAGCCCACTAAAAACCCCGTTTAAACCAGATCCCCTTTTCCACAGACATGCATCAAGCTGATGGAGCACATTTGCAGGAAACTGCTTTACACCTTGAAGACCGAAAGAATAAATCTCTTTAATAAGCTCTTAGGTTTTCCTAGTGATGCAGATTGAAGTAATATTATAGAAATGTGTATAGTTGTCAGTAATTTTACAGGAACGAACAGAAAATGCCAGGAGGACTCATTTGTGAAATGGGAACATTTTGTGTGATTTTTTTTTTTTTTTTTTTTTTTTTTTTTTTTTTTTAGTGTCAAAAGATTCTTGCAAGGACAAAGGGGCTGCATTCCTATCACACTGATCTGTGCAATAATTACAGACTTCCCAGGATTTCCTTTAACATAGCCCTGGCTAGGCTGCTTTTGGCATATCACACATGCATGGGATGTCATAGCAGTGCAATTAGCACTGAAGCAGTTGGTTATAATATTTACAGAGCTGGAGAATGATGCTTTTCTGTGAGCTAAAATCTCAACAGTGCAGACTGGCCCCCAAAAAACTCACTTTAAACTTGGAAAACTGGGAAAGAACATTATAAAATAAATAGAGTGCTTATGCCAAAGGTACTGCAACTATATCGGGTGCAAAATTCTCATTTATTGGTGGCAAAAACCCTGGGCTGTTTATCATGGCAGTGTGACTGCAAATAAAACAGACATCACCATTGTCTCTTTTTAAGAGCAGTATTTTTTGGAGATGCAGTAGCAGCAGGAGTGCCTGGCTTGACTAATGCTGTGGGTATCAGCCCCTAGGGAGTGCAGATGCCAGGAAATAGCTTTGGAGGGTTGTGACTAGTAATGATCACACTGGATATTTTAGGCACATTAGTGGGCACTGCTCAGTGTAATTCTGGATTAACTCTTTTACTTACCATTAGTATAAATTAGAGGATCGATGGAATTTATGTTGAGGAGTTAATTATAATGACACACAGCCTAACGTTGGTTGGGAATTTGATTGATAATATATACAAACAGACT
The DNA here is from genome assembly GCA_013396775.1 of Cephalopterus ornatus. Taxonomy (NCBI): domain Eukaryota; kingdom Metazoa; phylum Chordata; class Aves; order Passeriformes; family Cotingidae; genus Cephalopterus; species Cephalopterus ornatus. The sequence continues at coordinate 856,893 of VZRE01015039.1, read as the reverse complement.
TGTTAGATGACCTGGGCACAGTGCAGAAAACTGCCCCTGCAAATAGTGCATGTCACAGGTTCAGAGGGAGCAACTGAATGACAGTGCCAGCATTTCTGTATGTGCCTTTTCCTATGTAAAACCAACCTGGAAACTTGACCTGTCTTCTTTGAATGGGACAATTTATGTGAAATCAAAGCAGAATTTGGCCCTCAGACCCCTCTGGTTCTCATGGTATAATAAACACAGAGGCAACCTCCACTGGAATAAATCAAAGTGCTTTTGCCAACAGTGAATTTTTGAAAGTATTTCTAAAGTCTAACTTCAGCTCTTTTCTCAATCCTACCTAAACAGTAACAGCTTCCATAGCATGCAAATCAAGTTTCTCAGATGAATTCTTTCACAGGAAGAAAAAATTACTTCAGAGAAAGCAGATCCCCATCCCTCATCCTGTCCCAGTGCCTGCTGCCAGAGACAGGAGGTATCTACTGAGGATCTTCCTCCTTGCCCCGATTTTCCCTTGTAGGACTTTACCATCAGTCAGATTTGGCTGGCATGGGCCAGAGGGTTTGAAAGCCATCAGGGGAGAAGAGGCTTGGTGGAGAGAGCAGCCAACTGAGCCTCATTTCATTAGGAAACCAGGTTAAAAATCTGCTGATGGAGGCTGGGACAAAAGTAGACACAATGTCAGGATCTGTAGTGTCTAGATTTTGATATGCAGTAGGTGTCTGTCCAGTATAGTTTGTACAAACGATCACTGTTCCACTCCATTAAGTCCTCATTAGAGCAGCATACTGTACCTTAAAGGTATCTTAACTTTAAATTATCAGTATCCAAGCAAAAGAAAGAAAAAATAGCATACCAGTACCTAGTCAAAGAGATCCAGCACATGTCAACTAAGGCAACAGCCAGCATGTTTTAAGCCACAGCTTCTCAGAAGAGCATCAATGTGTACCAGGATGCTGGAGCTTTAATAATTCACCATTTCCTTATTGAGGTCTGATGATGCTAAAATAAGGTGTTGAAGCTTGATTAGTAGTAGGAACATAGCAGCTTAACCTCTAACATTTAGCCTTCTCCTCTGGATCGAATTACTGATCTTTATCTTGTTGAGCTGTGCTAGCAGTTGGCTTGGGAACATTACACCTTTCTAAAAGCTGTCAATCTTTGTCAGTGTCTTTGCACAATGGATTGGAAGAGCTATTTTTAAAGGACTATGTCACCTTTTTGTAGGGATGGGGTTTTTATAGTATATCAAGTTTTTTTTTTTAATACACATTGCCACATGCTCAATATCACCTATAGGCCTGACTAAGAATAACTTCCATTAATTTTATGATGATTTCTAGTGAATGAGTGTGAAGAGATTCAGAGTCATTGGAGGAAGGGAGAAGAAATCGCAACTTAAGTTATCCATAAACATGATGTTTTTTTGCTTTCATTTTAATTTATTTTTTTGTTAGAGAGTCAGGTTATTTTTTTATGTAAAATGGATTTCTTCAACATTAAATTGAGACATATTTCCCCAGCACTGTGTCATTAACATAGTCTTATTTTAAAGTCTTATTCTAGCTAAGAGTAATAACAAAGTGGTGCAAATATACAACAGGAAAAATTACTAAGATTTATGTAAGTTTTCTATAGCAATACTGAAAGACAACATTATTGAAGAAAGGCCTTTGCAAAGGATGCAGATGTTCTTCTCTTGCCTTTACAAAACTGATCCCTGTATTTTTGCAAGGATGAAAAAAGCCTCACATGGGGGTTTTTTCCAGCACATCCCGAAATCCATCTATAGACTTCTGGTTAGACATGAAAGAGCACCAGCTTGTCCTTTTAAATCAGTTTGCAATAAACAATAAAATTACATGCAAATTCCACACCAGCTCCTCTATAAACACTCCCCTTTAGGATGAAGGTATCAAGACAGACCACGTTTGTTCGTTCTCCTCTTCTCAGGGGATGGTGGACGAGATTGTGATCAATCACACATGAACAATTGTTAACGTTTCCCTTCGTACTGCCTGTAGTATCTCAACATCAGCTTTCAGCAGATTCTGAAATTCCCTCTGAGGCACACTCCCATTGGTATTCATCCTATTAATTTTTTTTTGTCTCTTTTATGGAGTGGCAAACAAGATTGTTTGCCTGTAGCTGCAGCAACACTGGAGAAGGACAAGCTGGTTTCAAATCAACTATCCAACAATTCAAGCACAAGAGCTACCTCACTCCTACTCGGATGTGCAACCAGCCATAATGCCATTCAAAGTACAATAACCTAATCTATAAGAAAATGGGGGATTTGTCTCTCATTTAAACATTCTTACTCCAAGTTTACATCATTCAGAATCTGGCCCAGAAAATTCATTTCAAAACGCGTATTTATTCCCATCTGTTTCTGCTGCTGCTCTTAATATGTATATGCTTGCCATGAAAAGTACTTTAAAACTCAAAAACCATCATGCTAAAAGAGGGTAAAATGTTTTTATAGTAACAATATCTCTCACTACTATGGGACCTTTCATGCCAAAGTACCCCAAAGCTCTTTATAAATGTAGCAAACTGATATTCACATGCTCCATCTACAGAGATCATTTCACCCACACTGAATGGTGGGGACATGCAATAGCTTTTTTCACAGCTGGCAGCACCTTAAGGTAGCTGCCAAAACAAATCACAGGTTACACACGTAAAAAAAAAAAAAAAAAAA
>VZRE01015039.1:827338-854199 GCA_013396775.1 Cephalopterus ornatus | reverse complement strand
AAAAAAAAAAAAAAAAAAGAGCATTTCGGTTTTGGGAAAACATCCACTTTTTCACTGAATAAAGATGTTCATTCTTTTAGCAGTTTAAGAAGCTCAAATTATATAATTGCAATCATTTGACTCCATATAAATTCTTGAAATACATCTCCTTACTCCAAAAATAGATAACCCTTCCTGTTCTGAGCAAACATCAAGGTGCTGTCATGGAAAAGGATACGAAAGGAAGTGGATGAAATCCTGGTGTGCCTCATACAGATTCGGTTACCTAAAGTGTGGTGTGTCTCCAGGACCATCCACACACCAGAAATGTACTGTGACACCTTTTCGCCTTGGTAAACAAGCAGTGAAGATGTATCAGAGCCAAAATTAAGGAATATTTTTTAGTCCATTGACCCTGTTGAGCATCCCATTTTCCTCCCAAGCCTGAGTGCTCCTTGCACTGCTCTCAGTCTGCTCCCTCTCCTATCAAGTCCTGTCCTTATTAATGGTTTGTCAGGTGTGTTCCTTGGCAGGGACACTCACACTTTGTTAACTACACTGCAAACACAGTCACAGCAGCAAGCACAAATAAAATATGGTGCTGTAACCACAGCAGGGCTGTGCCAGGAGGGGATACATCCCACCACGCTCCTCCCTGCTCCAGAGACCCTGTCCTCAAGCCTTTGCACCTTTCCCCCTCTTTATTCCAAGACAGAGGCACATACAGAGGGCAAACACCCTGGAGGGTGGTGAAGCAGCTTGTTCCAGCCCTGCACGCTCCTGCCAGGCCAGCAAAGCACTGAGTGCAGCCTGAATCGGAGCTCCACTGAGCACTCAATTTTCCCAACGTGTCATCGTTACAGGAGCACCGGTACTAAATAACTTTGTGGTGCCTCACTGTGAAAATGAAGGTCACGATGGCCCTCTGCTTAATCTGTGGTGTGATGATCTCCTGGCTCAACAGCTGACCAAATGCCATGGGAACGAGGTTTCAAAGCTTTTCATAGCTGCTTTTGTGTGTTTGAGGGTTTATCTCTTGTTTTGTTGCTTTTCAGTGCAGTGCTGATAAGGGAGGAAGCCATTTTTTTAACTGGATCTCTTCCCAAGGGATATGAGTAGGCAGAAACTGTCCCACATCTGGACTAGTTTTGTAGTACCAGGATGAGAGTCATATTTACAGGAGTGCCAGACACTTGAAATGCTCTCAGCTCAGGAACCCCAAAAGTGCCATCAAAAACCCCACAGTTATCTTTTTTTTTCCTGAAAACCTGAATGGCAGAACTTCTGTTGAGCTTTTGTCTGTCATGGGAAAAAGGGAATAAGGTTCCTCAAAGCAGAAGACCAGAAACCCCAGAAAAAACTGTAATACAGGTAACGTGATTCCCAGTCACCCATCATTATTCCTTAGGGATTAACATTATTTCGTGGTTTTATTTACAATAAATGAAAAATTAAATGCTGCATGGAGGACCCGCATACCAAGGGATGTCTCCAATTCATTCAAAACCCCTAAGCACCTTTTTGTCCTTCCATTATTCTCCTTTCCCTGTTCTGCAGGGAGCAGCCCTGGCTAATCTAACGGGGCACCATCAGCTGCATCCCGTGTTTACAACACTTCTGACCTGCCATGCCCTATTTCTCATTGCTGTATGAAATCCCAAAGAGGAATACGATCGCTGCGCTGTGCAGCAGAGGTGGCTCATTCTCATTTAATGATGTGGCTTCTTTTAAATATAGAAGTATCAATGAAGAGAAAAAGAGGTCCCAGAGAAAGAATTTCTGCTTGCTTTGTTGTTCTTCTGAAAGACACAGCGCTGTGATATCATGGCATTGACTGCCAAGATGACTACTAGATTGACTAGTAAATATGTATTTTAGTGGAGCTCAGCAGAACAATATCCCCTGTAACGTAAGTCATTCCATCAGTAAGGCAGAGGTACTCGAGAATGTTATATCATCTTTATTCCTTCTGGAAGGGCTTCACTACCATTACTATAAAAAAGTGCTTCAGAGATTGTAAATACATTTAAGTAACTCTGACAAAACAATAGGATCTGACTAAAATGTGGGGTGTTTATCTCATCTGTCAGTCTGATATGGGATAAAAGCCACAGCAGCTATGACAGGCTCAAAAGCACCTGGTAATTTTTTTCCCCTCTGCTACAATGCTTTTTCTATTTACAGAGTATGCTGCACCATCCAGGCCTTATTTGTGCTTCTTTTTAAATAGTGAAAAGTTAATTACAGCAGGTGATTCTGCCTCTCCCATTTAATTCAGAAGGTCTGTAGAATTGCTGAACACATAGGGTCAGAGTACAAACCAGGTCCCATATCTCCCTCCCTCAAAACAAAAGACAGTTTGCAGAATTGTGAGATGTTTTTAAATTAAATAAAATAAAATTATTTAGAAGTTGTCTTTTTATTTTACCTTTTCTACGCTTCATCCTGCCTCCAGATTTTATCATGAATTATTTCTCCAAAAAATATAAAAACATGTGCATGTCACCTTTAGGATGGAGTACACACACCACAGATCTGTTTTAAGAACGCGTAAAAGACTGGTATAAATAGTAGAGGTATCTCCAGAAAAAAACAATAATAAAAAAAATCCAGTTAGCCAAGTCGAATTGATCTGGAATACTCTGGTCGCCACCTAGGAAAATAGTCAAACTTTGGCTTTATTTCAAAAGCCTGCTTTGGTGGGATCCCTCCCATTCAACACAGAATTCGTGCAATACCCAGCGAAGTAATGAGAGCATTCATGTCCAGGTCTTTCACCACAGGCTTTGCTGAGTCAGTGTTTGTGTTATAATACCACGGCATTGACAAAAATCTGAGGGTTTCATTAATGGTGACCTTTCATCAGAACAACCCCAGTTTTCCCCTGTGTGTGGGACAGTGTCAGAGAGCTCCTCCCAGCAGGCTGGGTGAGCTCTCCTAGTCACCGACAGCAAATGCAACCTGCACCACGGTGGTACTACCTACAAGAAGCGATTAAACAATTGGGCCATGTCACCAACACTTGTGGAATTTCTAGTGGCCAAGACACTCATTTTTTTTTCACCTCCTCTGAGCAGTAAAAACCGAAAATATTTGGCCAGTGTTTTAATATATATGTGACACAAAAATTACTCTCTTCATTCTCTTAAAGCAATAACTGCAGCCACACCTTCACCCTTTCTGTATTTCCAATCCATGCTTATAGATTTAGATCAACCTCATAAAACACTGGAAATATATTGTTTTAAATCCCTTGAACATTATTAACAGCCAGTTAGTTAATTTATCTATATGGGAATGTCTAAGGATTCATCAGAGGTAATACATCCTACATTTCTGATTAGTGGAAAGGAGAAATACTGTACCAATCATCCAGTTAATTCACTGAGGTGCTTTATTATACGTGCAGATATTTGGTATCGAGATGTCATATTCCCATAATGAACACAATAAAGGATGAATGACTGGTAAAGCTTTCAGCTCACAATACCTATAAAACCTAAGTGTTCACAAGGTGTTATATACAGATTAATTTATAGATTCCTATTAACATACTCTGTGCTCTCCTTCATGTGGGTGCAACTTCTCAACCGTGGAAGATAACTAAGGTATTATGTGGCCAAAGCTATGACGTGCATCACTCCAAACTGCTTGGGGTGGGTGGCTCCAAAATGGGAACCCTGCGTGGGGCAGATGCAAGACCATGAACAAGAGAGACTGTGTGGGTGGAGATTTCACAAAATAAAAGACCCCTCTTTCTAATGGAAACCTGTCCGCTTTTGTCCACTTTTCACATATTCTTGGGGACCGTGGACACACACTCATGGTCCAGCTGCATTTGGTGTAGGAGCTGGATACCAAAGGGCAAAAGCAATTGCCTGGCTTAGAGTTAAAAAAAAAAAATCAAGCTATGCTCTTAATCAAGTCTTTCTTTTTTTTGGGGGAAAAAAAGAAATAGTTTTATTCTGGTCATCAGATTAATCCAACCTAAACAAACAATTTACAAAGATTTTTTTTTTTTAATAATAGATGTTAAAAAGTGAGTCCAAACAATGAGAACATACCTACAGAATGACTGCTCTGGGTATAATGTGTATCACTAACCATTATACGTGTCTGTTCTGAGACCAGAATTACAAAAGGCTGAATTTTCTTAAAAGCATGTTAAAATATTAATAGATATCTGAAACAGTTTTATTGCATGGGCTGTCAGTCTTATGAACGATTACATCACACGGGGAAGGAGGGCAGGAAAAACCACCCAGAGGCTGGTGACCTGCTGCGCTGAGCAGCATCACGAAAATCTAATGGGAGAGGAGTGGGATTGAACGTTATAGCTGGCAGCAAGTCTGGAGTGGGAGTGCAGGGGCTTTACTGGGAGCGCTGGCAATAAATTCCATGACATCCAACATGCTAATTCTGTAAGTCTAAGGAGGGCGTACTCGCGGTCCTGCACATTTACAGGCTCCAAACACCAGAACAGTGGAGTCACAGCAGGGGCAGAGATCTGTTATCCTTTTTCTTTTGGTCACAATGGTCACGAAATGACTTGATCTCTTACGAAGACGAGCCACAGTGAAGCTAGCTCAGAAGTCAGTCTCTTTCTCGAAATTACCCTTTCTCCCACTGCTCACACTCACCATGTTATTTTTGTGTGGTTACTTTTGAGTGCTAAGGCTGCTTTCATTAATTTTTAACTTGAATCAGCAAAGCCTCAAAGTATCTATTTGGGGGAGAGGAGATGCAACATATTACAGTTAGAAGTAAAATGCAATAGTGGGTTTGATCCTTTGCCCATGTGTTTCATTCAAAGGTTAGTCAATGACAACTACAGGGCTGGGAGTATAGACCTATTTGGGGTGAACTTGGACAAATCTAACTATGGACTTGATCCCAAGTCCACTCACATGTATTAATTAAGTGCTGATTAAACAAAAAACCAATATCCTGACTCTGCTCCCATTAAACAGTTTTACTCTTCCATTTAAGGCAGGGCCGGCCTCTCAGACTGCACACATCTTGATGAGACAAAGAAACTTCAATCAGCTTTGAAACAGTTCTGCAAACTGAGTTTGAAAAGCTGCTGGCATGACTGTGGAGTCATACGCCACCTGAAAAATACTCTGGAAAAATATCTGAGTTCAAGCTGGAATCCTGAGGTACCTTCCAGTCTCAGCCAGCTCTTGCGACTAGGTCAGAGGACTAAATTTTAATATTGTTCAAAGGGAAATATCCTATTATGCCTTAATTTTCTGCATTGCAGAGACATGGTAAAGAGTCATTTCACCTTGGTTTTGCAGAGGATTGTCTGCATCCAAATGGCAGTGCCAGAGGAACAGCAGTAACCTTCCCCTGGCACCACTCGCCAAAAACCTCTCAGCCAAAAATCTCTCACCCAAATAAGCCAATTTTAGACAGGAGTATTTTAAAGCAGAGAGAACTAGTCCTGCATGGTTTATGCACTGCCTTTTATTAGCTGAGAATATTCCAACTCTGGATACATATTAGAACAAATAACCTGCGCAGGCTTTCCAGTACTCATCTGCTTTGAACATGGAGATAATGTTAAAACAAATTCATAAGAAAAGCACGAAACTCAGAGACACCAAGCAGTTCTGATTTTGAAAGTGTATGGCAAGGTAGCATGGAAACCCTGAAACTGCCCCTGCCTAAGGAAAGGTTTGGGATCATGAATACTCAGCTGCAAGAAAAGCTTCAGAAGGAACTCATGCTGGATTAGATACCAGTTGGAAGACACACAGAATTCATTCCACTCCTTCCTAAGCTGGTTTTTTTTTTTTTTTGGTTTGGTTTTTGTTTGTTTGTGGGTTTTTTGGTTGTTTTTGTTGGAGGGGGTTGTTTGTTTGTTTTGGTTTTTGTTTTGTTGTTGTTGTTGTTTTAAATAACTTGCAATCACAACTGCTGTACTGACTGAAAAAAGCAGATCCACTCTGGCTGAGGAACCTGCCCAGGGCAAACCTGAGATGCTCTGGTGGTGGGCACCATGCCAGTGGAGGCACTGATCTACTGACCCTTTCTCACTTCTAGGGACGTGGTGATGGACAGCTCAAAAGCACAAGAGAAGAGTCTGACTCAAGCTGCAGTATTTAAGTGTCAATATTTCCCTTATCTTCCTCTCCCTAGCATGAAAGGTTCTCAAATTACTTTTTAAAATAATTATTATTTTTGTGTGAAAACACTTCATCTCAGCCATTGCCACTGTAGTTATTTTATTGTTTTTGTAGACTAATAATAGCAATAAAATTAGTTCTACTATTCCCTGGTGACAATTTAACCAATTCCAACACCATATGTGCTAAATGGAGTCATCTGCTTTAGGCTTTGGCTCTGTTTCCAAGTTTGACAAGTAGGAGCTGCCCTACGACTTCGTGTGTGGGGCACTGAAGTTTGTCATCACTAAAACCCCGTGGTCTGCCTGGGTACAGGACACACTGAAAAATGGGGAGGCTTTTAAAACCATTATGCTCCACAGCCAGTTCACAGGAAATTCCCGTGCTAGACAAGTCAAAATTTCAAGAAGACACTTGGATTGCCAAGGACAGAGAGCAGGGGTAGCAATGTTCCAGCACTGCTGATGCAGAGGGGAGAGTGAGGCAGGGACACCACACTTGGGTGCCAATCCAGGCATTTGATGCGTCCTTCCAAGACACTTTATGAGCAAAGAGAATTCAACTGCATCATGGAAAAAAAAAAAAATCCATGTTTTCTCCAAGCGTGACGTAAAAATTCATTTTTAATGGTTGGAACAGTTCCGAAGATGAAAAATCCCTTAATCTGCTCATTGCTTTTTTCATTGACGTGATTGCAGCTGGCAAGGGGCAGCAGGAGAGAGCCATGTACCTTCATGCTGCTAGTGGGTTATGGATGAACCACGTGATTTCCTACTTTATCCATCCTTACTGGGCTCATGTTTCCTGTAAAGGGTTTTGACTAATTGTGGTTTTGACAAGAATGGCATCATGTGCTGCTTTGTGAACGAACAAGCTCAGGTCAGTAAGTCAGACGGTCAGTCTGGAAAACAAATCCATATTCCTAATCCTTAAGGCTGATATAAAGCAGAGATAAGTGTGTTTGTGATGTGGAGGTTACTCTGGGTAAATATCATTTGAGAGAAAAGAACTCTCTCAAGAACTCTTGAGAGAGAAGAACTGGAAGCAAGATGTCCTGGTAACAAGGATTTCTACGAAGTGGATCAGCTGATTTTTTTCCTCCTTCTTTAATACTTTCAGGCTTGAAAGCGACTATTTCATCTCTCAACTCATGCTCAGATTTATGGCCTTTGTGTTGAAAGAGGGATTTTTTTCTTTATTTATTCCTCTGGCCATTCCTCCACATAAAGCTGGAGCTGAGTAAGTTTCTAGGAGGAACCACAGAAAGATTGATTCTCTGTTGCTTTTCTTGCCTGGCCTGCAAAAAGCCTCCAACCAAAGCAGAAGAACCTCCTGCCTTAGAAGAAATATCTTTCCAATTCAGCTTGTTATTCAAGCACAAAGCAGATAATCCGTGTTTGAACTTGGAAACACCTGAACCTGAACTAAAGCTTAGGAAGCTGCAAAGAGCTTGCATCTCACTAGTGTAACTCATGTTTGGCTCACACGTTTTCCAGTTAAGGCATCAAATACCATATGACACCATATAATCTATCTTTCAGGCATCTTCGGCAGCAGCACTCGCTAGCTCCTCTGCTTCCTCTGGTCATTTTAGACCTCAAGTACATCTTTCATCAAAGCACTTAATGGCAGAGAGTTTTTCCAATAACTCACAATATGCAAACTCAAGACTCTTGTTCAAACAACTGCAGGCAGTTACAGCAGTCCTGTGATCATTCTGCAGCTATTAAACTTTAGGTCTTATTGTCTGATTAGCAGCAGGGGTATTTCACCTCTGTTTTTATTTCTCTCATTTTGCCCTCTCATAATAAAACATATATCCTGTTCAGCCACTCAACTTCGTTATTAATATTGATCAGCTATAGGAAAGATTGATTTTTTTTTCTTATTATTATTTTTTAATTTCAGCTGGTCCTTCTTGCTCCCAGTGCCTTGCCACCCCACCCACCTTAGTATCCTTGTCTGGGATGTTGGGAAAGCCCTTCACAGCAGTGCCTCTGAACTGCAGAGCTACCTGCATCAGCATCCTGCTCCCGAACACCCTGGTACCCACAGCCCCCAGCACCACCATAAGCAAGAGCCCCAGAAAATCTATGCTGTTGTTTTCATGCAAAAAAAGCCCCAAAATTTACTATGTAGGAGATGCTAAGGAATTATACAAAAAGGAAGCTTTCAGAGTCAACAGTGAACCCTTTTGCAGCCAGCTTCAGTAATTTTGCTGTTCGTAGTTTACAGCAGTTCTGCCACCTTGACACTTCCTCACAACAAATCAAACAGACTTAGAGAAAAGTCCCCCAAATACTGAATCAGCAGAACAGATTTCTTCAGGGATCCATCTCTGCAACTAATTCAGCTCCCCAGCTAACCCAAAGGTTCAGAGAGATCCAAGTTTGAGCATGGCTTTGGAGATAGCCAAGGGGACTTCCCTCAGATGGGATACCTGGATGCTGCCCTAGGCAAGGAGGTGATAGAAGCACAAATCACAGGGAAAATCAGCTGAAAGTAGCTGACAAAAAAAGAAAATTAATTGCACAGATCACATCCACAGCACACAGAATAGGCGTTATGGGCCTACTTGTACATGTGCATAGTCATGAAAGCCTCTGCTGGACTTAGTCCTCCCCAGCAGTTCACAGAAACCCTGCGGACCATCAGTCTCTGGCTTTGGGAACTTAAATACTCATCTTAGAAGCATAGATTAGGTTTGTATGCCTACAGACACATTGCAGTGGGTCAGGGTGCTGCTCAGCCCCTCCTGCCTCTGCTACCCATCACACACACTGCATCAGAGTCACAGTGTCACCTGCCCTCACACAGTTTCTGTAGAGGATAAATCTTGTAAACCCCAAACTTTCCCTTTATTCAGACAGTTTGAGCCCAAGAATTGCAGACACCCAACTGTTTGTTTCTAAAGTAACTCAAGTTTAATTACTAAATGATTATTCAGCCTGTAGATTTCATTCTCATACAAAACGCCGCTTTCTACAACAGTTATAACCTTTTTTGTAAAGCTACAACTAACTGCAGATGTATAATGTATTAATAAGCGCTTTTCTAACCAGGCAGAGTTAATCCAGGTAATCAAGGCTCTCTCCAAGGCTCAACAGAACCAGAGGCACTTCTCCACGCACAAGCCCCATTTATGTAAAGTATCACGCAATATTATTTTATATTTCCAGTTTCAAAAGGCTGTGTACTTTTTCCCATTAGACTAACAAATTACAGCAATTGTGGTCAGCAGTGTGGAGGTTTCTCTGCAGAGCATTTGCCCCCTGGGAGGAAGGAAATCAGAGGGGTGTTAAAGCAATATTGTGCCTTCCACTCGGTGCGCTGAGTGGCCTGATAATGGTTAGCTAAGGGAAGCTGTAAAACTGCCATTACTGCCACCAGTGGGTGTTACTGTGTCTCAGTAACCCTCCTGCAAAGGGACAGGGGAAAACAAGAAAATCAGAATACTAAAAAGAAAAAAAAAAAAAAGGAACTAAGTGAAGAGCTAGGGGAAGTTTGACACACTGTTCCCTAGCTTGTTATTCCTATGGATGTTTTTAGAAATACACTGCTGTGACTTTAAATTCAGGTGCTGCTGAATTCATTCGGGAGGAAACGTTTTCCCAAGCTCTTCCTCACTGAGGTCCCAAGCAGATCCAAACCCTTCTGAAGAGGCTGAAGGGCCTCTTGTCTTTTGATTTTTGGCTGGATTACAGTGTAAGAGCCAAAACCAGCATCAAGGGGATGCTCTCCTTGATTTTTCTAGGAATTACTAAAATCAAATAGCCGGAAGCTGATGAGAAAGCCTGTTCTTACGAGACTGCTGGTTCCTTTTTCCAGATTCAGGGTACACTTTGGATAGCTTAAATATTAGCTAAATACTAGCTAAAGAACAACCATACAAACACTTGCGTGTTGGTCCTAAGGTTCAGTTTGGGGTCCCTCATCTGTGTTTTGCAATACAGAGGCTTCTTTTCACCTTTTATATTTACAACAGGCCTGACCCACAGGCTGGTCTCACCAGGTTTTCATTGTTCATGCGATTTTCCTTTTCTCCAAGGGTAACAAGTCTCTTGTCCCTTCTCCGCAAAGACAAACACATCCCTCAAAGAGCTGTGGAAAAAATAACGTTCTTCCCTTTTTCCACTGGAACATGACATTTTTACACCCCCATGCCATAGATAGAAAAGCTTTGGAATTTTATACTGGGTAGCACAGGGCTAAATGCACATGATACGCAATATTTGCTATATGTCATGTGTGGCACACACCCTACAGCACACATAAATTGTATTTAATCCCATTATTGGTTATGCCAGGTACCTGAATGTCTCAAAGACAGCACCTGCACAGCATCTGTCTGAACATTAGACAGGTTCAATCTCAAAGTGCTGCAAGTCTCAGGTGTATGCAGATGTGTGGTTTCTCTTCTGCTGGGATCTCATTGCAAAGGCAATGTTACAGAGCAGGTGTGAATCAATAATATTATTGGATTGCCTCGAGTGTTAGAAAATGACAGCATTCAAAATGACAGAAGTAAACAGGACATTTTCATTACATGCCTCACTACATGTTTCCTTGTTGGGCTATAAATTAAGCTTTGCAAACTTTTGAGTTGGGATTTGGGGTTTGTTTTTTTTTTACTACACTGGATATGTAAAAAAAAGTGCCTGCAGCAGTGAACCATTGCAGTCTCACATGTAAATGAGAGAACATGTTTTGAACACGTAAATTATCCTGCTATAATCCATATTTATCAGAACTATTCCAAGCTTTTACATGAAATATGCATTACAAGTTCTTGTGAACACTTGCCCTTTAAGACGTATCAAAGCATCATTTAACCACAGAAAGTTTCTTTTGAACAAAAAAGTGTACTAAAATATACTTAGCAGAATATACCAAAATATACTGTCATATAATCTGTAAGATATGCAGAACGAATTCATCGTATTGCACAAACACAGAGAAAGCTTGCATCTTGCACAGTGACTATTTAATGTGAAAATGTTGTCGGGACAAGCTTACTCACAATAAGAACTTGTAATGGAATTCATAAAGGAAAGGTTGTTTTTAGGTAATGTGGATAACTTTGGGAATCTAATAAAATGGGAAAGGACAGAAGCTACAAATTTTGTTACTCTGGGTGCTGTATGAAGCTGTATGCAAGTTCACCTGGACCCCATTGCCTGCAGCCAGGACAGGCAGAGGAAAGATAAAAACATCACTTCTTTCGTTGCATTTCCCTCAGTCTTAGGTCTGTGCCTGCAAGCAACAGCCCCAGTCTAACACCGGGTACCTGAGATGCAGCCAGGAGCTAAACACAGCTTTCCTGAACCCAGCTTAGCAGTGACATAGGCATAGATTGTGCTGCTGCTTTTGAAGCCCAGGGAAGCCCTCGCACAGACATCGGTAAGATCACGACTTTACCTCTCACCTAGAGGTAGATGTCAGTTCTATAAAAGCAAAACTAGGCAGTGCCTCTCCTTTCAGTGCTACCCAGCAGATATGCTGGCTGGGCAGGAGGGATTCCCTCAGCCTGCTGACAGCAGCAACCTTTTGCAAGTCCAGCTCCTGCTTCGCGAAACTTGCATTACAACCACACTTATTATTTGGCCCCATTCTGGCATTTTGAAATTCTGAAACTAAAAATTTCTTTTTATCATCCAATGCTCACATGACAATGTGAAATGCCATTCCTTACCTTACCCCCTTTTTAACACAATCTACTTGATCTTTTTCTTTTCTTTTTTTTTTTTTCTGTCTGAACATAATGGAAAGCAATATTTTAAAGGATGTGTCCAAATAGTGTGGTAAAAATTGTCCAAGTCAGAACATTTTAATGGACTGGGAATTTAAATGTCTGTACTTGAAAGCCTGGTTTATTTTGACAATATTGCTTTTTCTCCATAGTTACCTCTGACCTCCAGTATTACTCTCAGTGGATTATTTTTTCACTGAGGGAGATGCTTAAGCATGGACCACAGTAGATAAGTGATATGGTCAAATCGCTGCTGGCAAACCCTGGAATTACTGACCACTTTAATAGCTCCTGCTGACCTTCAGATGAAACTTCACCTTTGGTTATTAACATGTCTCTCTACTTTTATGATTTTTTTGGAACATAATTTGTCACAGTTTTTATCTGCACAGAGCAAGCGTTAGGCTTTTAAAAATGTGAGTTATCTTTTTACAACTGCTAACAATTACACATCACAGAACAGACCAGCCCAAAAACCAATTATGAAAAGACCTGCATGGGAAGTGCATTCGGTCTTGAAGTTTGAATTACAGATTTCTGAACTAAAACTGTGCTACAGCCACGTTCAGGGGCTGGAAACACGAAACCAAACTTTGAAAGGGCTTGTAAGATCAGCGAGATAAGATAAGGGCGCAGAAATTAATTGCCCTTGTTTTGATTAAAATCTGATAAAGGGCTGGCAATGCTGCTCAAGATCAGAGCAAACAGCAACGATGCATCTTCTGCCACAAATTAGCGTTTGCAATCACGCAGGCACCTGGCTCCACGTGCCAGAGCCCACGGGGCAGCATCCTGCACGCACAGACCCTTGCCAGGCAGCCAGGGGACCATCCGAGGCTCGGCAGCTCTCAGGGAGCCCTTCCCACAGACACCCGAGAGTTTGGCCCTGGCCCCAGTGATTCAGAGCGATGACATTTTGCAACCAGATTGCACAAGTACAAGCAGCTAAACCTGAGCTGGGGAAACGGTGCCAAAAGGCTTTCAGATGATCAGAGCAATATGCCAGTCACTTAGAGGTCGATTGACCAATTAACAATCAGGTTTGGAGAGCGGGCACGTCATTTCAGATCATTATTTGCCAAAAGATCAACTGTGTGGAAAGTTTTAATTTAAAAGCGGTAATTTCTTTTTTTTTTTCCCTTTTTTTAATACATCCTGGCACTTCTAACCCCAGCTTCATACCAGTGTGGTGCTGGCAGTAGGTCACAGCCCTGGGGACCGATTGCAGCTGGCAGTGTGACAGCAGCACTTGGACAAAGCCTCCAGGAAACCAGCCTGGGCTTCCAGTTTTGTTTGAACACCTCTCGTGCCAGGCAAAAGGCATGAGAGCTAAACAGAAGCAGAGGAAGATTCTGCAAAAGGATTAGGGATGAAGGCTTACAAGGTGAAAACTAATCTACAATTAGTGATGAGAGGCACCTCAGTGCAAGGTGCCTTTTCTAGAGATGCAAGGTTCAAAGCAGATGGTGGGAATTTCCAACCTGGTCCATATCTAATTATAGCCAATTGAAAGAGAACTAAAATATCTCAACTCAAGCCTTGAAAATCTGCACTTGTTCAGTCTCCTGTAGCAGTCTTGTTGGATTGAACTCCCAAATGGGGCTTCTTTAGGCAGGGCAAGCCATTTTCACCTGCCCTGCTGGACAGATGGAGGAGGATGGGACTGGCATCAGCTCAAGGTACCTAGCAGCTTTCCCAAAAAACCCCGGCTGCAGAGCAGCAGAGAGCCTTTCCCAAAGGCTTGGGTAACCCTCTGTTGTCTTTACATATGATAGAAAAGCAGTGCTCTGAAAAAAAAAATATGGTAAAAACAAATTGAGTAGAACAAGATGTATCAATATAACCATGACCTTGCTCAGAGTTATTTAGGAGGCAGAGGGTACTGTAGGAGAAAAATGCTCTTAGCATTCAGTGCCATACAAATAAAGGGGAAGGTGGGATTTGAAAGATTTGGTCGCATCTGCAGTGGAGAGGGACTGCTGCTTTGCTTAGAAATGTTATTCTGTGGTACTCATATGTAATGCAAAGGCATCTCAAGTGATGCTGTGGTGAAACAACAAACAAATGGTGCCACGTGCAGTAACTCATAGCTGTAGAAGCTTTGTGGTTTTTTTCCAAAACTGTTCTGATTCAGGGCTGTACAAATTTCAGGAGAAACAGAGGGAAGAAGGCAAATATAACAAATACTCACGAAAGCAGTACATGTTCGAAACTGAAATTTGTGAGTAACATCCCCCGAAAGTCTCTTACAATCTTATAAGCATTTTTGGTACAGTGGGAGAACACAAGCTGAACCCTGAAAGTCAGAGTTGTTTTGGGTATCTTTTGTTCCTCCAGCTTAGACCCATCCCCAGCAAAGACAGCAACCCGGACCCTTCAGAGCATCAGAGCATCTCACTCCCCTACATGAAGCGATTGGCTCTGAAGATACAAGCCCCAGGGCTGCCAAAGCAAGGCACTTCCCAAGGAAGCTTGCACGAGGCCTTGCACCATTCTTGACGCTCTCTGCGGCAGACCCAGGCCAGTGAGAACCAGAGAAGCAACACAAGTCTTCTCAACATTCTGATCCTGTATATAGAATACATCTTCAATCTGCTTTACAGTCCAGAAAAAGAAAGAAAATCACCATGAAAAGCTACAGAACATAATGGAAGCATAGTAATTTGCTTTAAAATATTTTAGTTGTCCTGTTTACTTGAAGCTCCCTGACTTTTGACTGAACCTTGCTCTGCCAGACGATTAGGAACAGCCCTTCTGTGAAACAATTATACAACATGTGTATAGAGAATAATTTCTAGGAATTATATTAAATCATAATAAATCACAACAGGTTGTGACAGGCTAAGCTTGTAAGTGCCTGAACGCTATTCATCCTGGACATTTATAGTCTTGCACATGAGGTCTCACTAAGCCATACCAAGGCAATAACCTCCCCTGCACTTCTCCAGGAGGTAAAATGTCAGCATTAAATAAAAAGATACTTAAGACTGGTGCACTCCCTTCTGGCACCCCAGCTGGCACAAGTGTGGCCAACAGCAGGCCAGGAGCCCAGGAAGTGTCGCTGTGCTTAAGTGGGTGGTAGTCTTCGTTTGAGTCAACACCGAAACCCTTGTGCTATCACCACACTGCTGAAGGTGTCAGCTTGTGGATACAGAACTGACATCCTGACCACTTCTGGTCCTGAAAGGCTTCATGTTTGAGGCTTTTTTCTTGTTTTTTTCTCTTCAAGTACACAGCTGCTTAACACAAGTTCTGATTTGGAGGGCACCACTTTCCCTGTGACCCTTCCTACCACAATGTTGGATGCACAAGATGCAGTTGGTCCTCACTCAGTGGGTTTTGCTTCTCTGTCCTGCCACAGCGTTTTTCCCCAGACAAGTTCGCACTCAGATGTGAAGGAACATGACTCCTGATCCCCTTCCAGCAGCTCAAACACTCTCTTGGTACAAACATTATTTGTTGCCGTGAGGGCAGATTTTGTCCCTTAATCTAAGCCAATGACCTTCATATGAACATTTCCTGTTATGCTGGGAAGCACCTTTATTACCAGGGTAGCCTCAAGATTTCAGTGACTTGCAAAGCCCTCCAAGAACTTCTTCCAGGACAAGGTTTTGGCCAGGGGCCCAGGCAGTCACTGTCACCAAGCCTTAGCACCTCTCACAAACATTCAGGAGTTTCAGTGCCCCTGCATTGCTGTGCTTTGTGTACCTTTGGTTTCTTGTCCAGAATAGTGATGGGACAAGGCAGGAAACCGAGACAGAGGAGCAGCGGTGGGGCATTAAGGGAAAGTGATTAGAAAAGTACACACAGTTTAAATTTCATTTCTCCTAGCGGGCAAGTGAAGGATTACTTAACCAATACATTTCTTCTCACCACTGATGTCTCTCCAAGCCATTCTGAACTGAAAATCTTTGAGAAACTGTAATGATCATGGTCACTTTTGAGAGCACTTGACACTTCTATGAGGAACCCTTGGCTTTGAGAGGGAAAAAAAATAAAGAAAAAGACTGAGAACTGAAGAGTCTGGTGGTGCAATACAGAGGGAGATACAAAAATGATGTTATCTGCCATCAACAGCATTATCAGAAACTTCACAGCAAGCTTTCGAGAGCAGTGATGGCCACCTGAGCCCATGCCACCTTCAGTCTCTGCTGAAAACAACCTCCCATCCTGGAGCAGGGAGCTCTGCCTGCTGAAGGGCAGCAGCACACACCTGAGGCCAGGATCTGATCTCGTTTGCAGCTATGTAAATCAATGGGAGCTTCATCCACTTCAATGGAAGCCCTCTGGATTTACGCCAGAGCAACTGAAATTAGAAGCTTGCCCTAAGTGGGCGGGAGCTCATTATAAGACTAAATAAGGAGTGAGTCATTTTCAGAATTTTAAACTGAAAGGAGCCGCATTTGGCTGACCTCCTTTTTTTTTTTTTTTCCACACTGACAGCTTATTAGATTACAGCAGATAAGAACTGTGCTTTCTTACTGGTCTTTCATGGCGACGTGTCTGTGTCACTGACAAAAGGTGGAAACACGGGTTCGAACAGAAAAAAATCCAAAGTAATATGTTTAAACAGCACAGTGCTTTTAACTGGGAGTTAATTTTGATATCTGAGGAGACAAACACTGGCTCAGCTTACTTATAAATGTTCCCATTCCATCCAGAATACATCAAGGGCCAAGTGACCCGAGACGAGCCGAGCATGACAAGACAGGAAATCTCTTAGTGGATTGAGAGAAGCTCGTCAGTGATTGGAGGAATGATTGCCAGTCTTAATTATCAAGTTTGATAATTATTTCTTGTTAGTACCACTATTAGGAAGACACTTGACTTAAAAAAAAAAATTAAAAAGATGAACACAACAAAGCCACCTACCCTGCCCAGCTCCAAAGCCCCATTCTGAGCCTACTCTGGTCTCCTAGATAATAAATACTTCCATCTTCATCTTGCAACCCTTTCAAGGAGACTTTTTAGGCTCCTACTACCCAGGTAATTTTACAAAGATGACTCTCACTGATGAGATTAGGCTTGAGAGTAACATGGCCCCCTAAATCACTTTTGGCCTTGCATCACTTAGCAAAGCAGACACTAAAATTTCCAGGCAGAAAAGAATCCTGGGGTAATAATTCTGAGGCTGCTTAATTTGAGATTCCAGATCTACTAAACCTTGTAATATTTTTTTGAAGACTCATTCACCCAGATTGAGATTGTATTGAAAGTAGTGGCGAATGGAAAAGGTAATTACAGCTGTATCACAAGCAAAACCACTAAAGACACATGGAGGAAGAGGGAAAGGCCAGAAAACTTCTCTTCATCAGATCAGAAGGATGGGGGAAAAAAGGGCATATAAAGTTTGGTGGATCTTCTGAACCTTCTAATATATTTTTATACCAAGTCTTGAAAACAGTCATGATACAGAAAGCTATTGAATGGGATTGCTCTCTGTCAAGGGCTCATTTCCTGCAGTCGTGATTGACATAACCTGATATTGGCTCTTGAGGTGACCACAACCAACAGCAACTTGGGGAGGCAGTGAGGACTGCGGGGTTGTTCTCATTCGCTCTTATGACCACAATGCTAAACAGTTATTACATCTGGCACAGGCCACCTTCTCACACATCAAAGATCGTTCTGAAGACCTGAAAGCCTAGTTCCAGTCATTTACCTCAAAGTTTGGGAGGCAATTTGCCGGTGACCTAGAAGGACCTACTTGGGTAGATATTAGTGATACTCAACAAAGAAAATCAGAAAACGCCCCACAAGGCCCAATTTGTGTAGATTAGAACTAAACACAGTTTGTTATCATGGTATAACAGGACTGGACACTGGCATGGAATATTCTCTCTGCTATTATCTCCTCTGGCACATGGGTGTGTTTTATGGCTCCTACAAGGGCAGCCCAAGGGTCTCCTGGCTGGGCAGGGGAGCACCACAGGCAGCCCCAGCACAGGCTGACCCAGGTGCCTGCAGAGACATCACAGGGCCAAGAGCAGACCCCAAGACCAGGCACAGGCCAAGAGGTTTTCCTCAGGCAGCAAGGAATTCCCCTAACACCGTGTTCAGCTCTCTCATAGAAACTTTGGGATGTACCTCTAGAGAACATTCCAGTCACTTCCTAAAACACCCAAAGGTGGGTGGTTTAGGAATCTCCTCCTGGTTTCTATATTTAACTGGTGGTGCAAGCATTGCCCAATCCCGACGCTGGGGAAGAGGGAGCAGTGTGGGTGGGGAGAGCCATTCCTTGGAGATCTGGATTTCTTACAGCTGGCACTTTCCAGTGAGCCTGGGGCTTTTTGAGGTGCAAAGCACATCTGAGGGAAAATGATGTCATCTCGAATCCCCAGCCCTTCATGGGTGTGCCACCTCTACTGGGCCATGGAACTGCTCCAGCATGATCCTTGGATATAAGTGGTCACTAGATTTTGCCAAGGTATCCGGCAGCATCACAGAGGATCTCAGTCCTCTGCTCTTTCCCAAGTCTCCTTTCTACTAATTACATGATACTGATGTAGAGGCAGCATTTTCTTCCCCCTAGCTCCTCTGCAAAAGGGGGCTGGAGGGGCTCTGCAATTTCCTACCTCTTGGTGTAAATGGAAAATTGCCTTTGATTACGCAGAAGCCAACACACTTTTTGTCTTATACCTGTAGTATCTAAAGCCTCTCATTCTTTTTGATCTTTACAACAGGCCCAAAAAAAACCCCACTCCTCCTGTGACCATGCACAGCAGAGCTCCTGCCCTGGCAGAGGCAGCATGGGGGGACCACAGCAGCCACCTGCATCCCAGGGGACACACTGGTCCTCCCTGCACTGGCTCAGCCCTGGGAAGGTATTGGCTCGGCACAGTGGTTCAGCTACCCAGCTCAGCCCCGGCTGAGGAGAACCTGCAGAACTCGCCTGGCTGCCAGAGGAGCGGCTTGAGACAAACTTTTTACCTCATGGCATTGCTGCTTTTGATTGGGGTTGGTTTCGTGAGCAAGCTTGGCTGCTGACTAATAGCCTTGGGCAATTGGCAGGGGAAATGAGACCTCACTGAATGGCAAGGTACAGCCGAACCAAAATGACAAGATTATACTAGCAGTTCATTAAAGCAGATGAGAGAGATTAGAGTGCTTGTTACTATGATAAAGCCAAATTGCATGTGCATGAAACATGCCTAGACAGAGCTTTTTAAAAAAATTAACATCATAAAATGCTGCCTTTTTAATTGAAAAAAAAAAAAAAAAAAAGTCTGTGCTGGTAGACATAGAATTTTGCCAAAGGAGGAGATTTCGGTACGAAATAAACCCAGAAAATAAGACAAATTATAGAAGACATTTCTCTTTCAGCTTATGCTTCTCCTATAAAAAAAAACCCTGGATGGGACAAGAAAACCAGATCTGTTCTCTTTCTCTCCTCTATTTTTTTAGAACCTATGTCTTATTCCAAAGAGAAGCCTCCACTATAAGAAGACTGAAACATGAAGGAATACTTTCAGTTCCCCCTTCCACAGTGGTCATCTGAAACCAAGCCCTGGATGCTACCCCCAGTCCTTGTGCTTCTACTTTTATCCTCCCTTTACATTTCTATTCCCTCCTGCAATAGGACATGGAAGTGCTGCTGTGGGTCAAATGCTAACGTGTGAGACCCTGGGTTAATGAGCCATCCATTAGAAAGGGTCAGGAGCTAGTGTAAGTTAACAAAAACTCCTTGCAATAATCTAAAATATCTCATCGCCTTCACTTATAGGAAAAACAAGCATCAAACACTGCAAACACAACCATTGCCTAATAGGTAGAGACACCCAGTGACCATTTCTTGGGTTTGAAAGTCCCAGACAAGGGTTCTGACCTTTCCTTGTTACGATACAACTCCAGCTCAAATTTTCTCGAGTTTAAGGGGTTTTAAAGCTTGGCTCAAACCTATATCTGATCTTTGCGATGTAAACTGTCCTTCTTGTAGCAGGAGGTAAACTGTAAGGCACAACCAGTGCTTTGGGGAAGTTTGAACAGAGACTTGATTTCAGATCTGAACTTTGTCATCCAGGCCTATCTCTTCCCTTTCTTCTTTCCCTTTGTGCCTGCAACACGCACTGACTTTGTAGATCAATGCAGAAGGCTGTAAATGATGCATGAAATGAAAAATCCCTGTCCAGCCAGCACACAGAGAGAATACAGACACTGCTATACTGTCATTGCTGTGGTATTTGCTGCAATATTCACAGCTAGAAAAGCCCACTAAGTCCCAGAACAATGCTGGACTATTTTAAAGTCTCAAGCTCTTTTGGACGGAGGGGAAAGAGGAAGGGAGAAATTAACTCCCCCTTACACCCACCTACTTTCTTCCTTTGTTTCAGAGTTTTCACAAGAGCAAACTCTGCCCTCCCATATGAATCTTTCATTATTCCTCACCCCCCAAAAAATTCCTTCCTGTTCTCAAATGGGGGTGGCAAGAGATGAGAAAAGAGGAAAATAAAGAGATTATATCAAATAAATAAATGCTTTCATCAAGCCAGCTCAGAATGAATCATCAGCTATGCTGCACTGACACGGGGGCTTGTCCCTCTCAAGCAAAACCCTCCTCAGCCCAGGCAGTGGTCACGGACCACCACCCAAACAGCCCCACCAGCTGGTCTTAGCTCCTTGCCCTAGAGCACTACGGTTGTTACAGCTTGACTCTGTGGTCTTAAAGGTCTTTTTCAGCCTAAATGATTCTGATTCCATAAAGGAGGACGGCCATGCTCAGAGGTGCTTGAGCTCTTCCCAAGCGTGCTCGGCCCATTCCTCGCACCTCTAATGTTCCTGTGCTGGCACTAGGGATGATGAGTGCTTGGCAGCACTATTCTTCATATGGAACATTAAGCTGAGGTCTTGCACACTCCTGAACATTAAATATCCCATGATAGTCATGAAGAAGAGCTACGGGTTTTATTAACCTCAGTGTCCTGGACACATTGCGGTAGGAAAGTCATCATTAACCTACCTTAAGAATACAGGCAGGGGCCCTCTTTGCAAACTATGCTCAAAGAGCTACAACCCTATGAAATACCTTTAATAATTTAAAGCAACTACTGAATGTTGCTATAAAGGATATAACCTCACCTCGACAAAGAAAATCTGTAAAGATTTTGACAGAGTAAAGTGTTCACAGCATTCAGGTCCAAATCTTGATTCTTTTGCTGGGCATTGCTCAGCCACTGCACCCATTCTTCCCTTCTCTCCTACCCTCTGCCAAAAGCTGGTTCATCTGAGTTTCAGGTATTTTTAAGATATAACTTCCAACAGTAACTGGGGTATGAACCATTAAAAACACTTCAGCACAGGAGGAGAATTCTTCTGAGAAAGCTCAGGACCAAATCAGATGATCTCCCACAAGATAAATAAATTAAGTCTTTAAAAAGGTCAGTCAAGGGGTTTTCTTCCCTTTTTTTTTTAATAGAAAGAGTCAAGAGGAATTAGGTTTACTTGCTTGTGCAGTATTAAATACAACCTGATTTAACCCAGCAACAAATAATACTTGAGTGATAACAGATTTCACTTGACAAATGTTAGAGTCACTGTTACACTGGTTGATGTATTTCTAATTTGTGGCTCTAACACCAAACTCCAATTTGCTGTCAGTGCACAGGGGAAATAAAATTACTGGAGGAAGTGGAAGTAAGAAAAAAAAAAAAGAGGCTGGTGTAGTACCAGCTCTGATAGCTCTGCTCAGTATTGCTTTCTTTGTGAACCAGCTTCTGAAAAGAAAAGTTTTAAAGAACAACCGCTTAGATGAGTGCTGTTTGCCTTGCCTTAGACGTGATCAGGAGGCACCCTGCACCTCAGCACAAGGATTTACACACCCAGCATACCCAGGTCTTGAGGATGACAGCTTCTCCAGGAGGCCTGGGGTGTCACAGAGTGCTCATCCCAGGGCACCCAGAGCAAGCAAAGCTTTGCTCTCATGATCCCCTCCACCAAGCTCTGCAGGAGTGCACCCCCAAATTTCCCTACTCAATCTCAGTTAAAAAAAGTGTATTAAAAAGTTACTTTTGGCACTGGAGTCAGCAACTGTGACTGAACAGATAAGGCAGCAGAACTGATGAGTAAAGAGGTCCCATTTGCAGAGATTCCCACCCCACCCCTTCCCGCCAAAGCACATCACACTTTGAGAGCCATATTTTGTTTTTTCCCTTCCCCTGCAGCAGACACTGAGGGTCTAATATTCACTGGCCACACACAGGCACCAGCTGGTCAGGGAGCACCTCTTATCCCCGCGCTCCAGACTGCAGCCACAGCCACAGTCACATCAGTGCTTCAGCTACAGATCCCACCGACATCAGCAGGAGCCAGACACCAAGAAAGCACACTTCATTTCAGTCGATTGCCTTAAAATTTGCACTTCCAGGGGCACACCAAAGCAGAGTTTGCCTTTTCTGCTTTTGCAAAGTGCAAAGGGGAGATTTTTATGCTTACCAAGATAAAGAAATTTTTTTTTCCCCACTCTCCTGCGTTAATTTACTGTTGCCCAGAATGAAAAGGGGAATCTGTGTTCTCTTACACAGAGAGAACAAAGCACCTTCTGGACTCAGGGATGCAGGAAGGAGACTCAGGCTGGCAGATGAGCCCTGGACACTTGGACAGGTCATTTCACCCCCTCACCAGCACAGCCAGATGCAGCAGTGAGGGGATGACCAACAGCCTGAGAGCAATGGATATTGCATCTCTGGGCTTGGAGGGCGGGCCGTAGGAAGCAGAGAACACAGTTACCTGGCAGCCCCATTTCCCATCTCTGCCTCTCCACATCCCAGCTGTGGGCTCCCTGCAGCACCCAGCAGCTGTCGCAGGGCTGACGAGGAGGGTCCCTTTGCAGACAGCAGGGGAAGGTGGTGAGAGCCCTCCATGCAGGCAGGGACAACATCCCCTCTGTGATAAAGCAGCAATGTTTCAGGCTGGAATTGTTAGCACTTTGAAATGGTAAATCAGAGTGCCTCTGTTCAATCCTTTCCCCACAGAGAATTATTGTAAAGCGCCGGCTGCATTTACATTCTTTTTTTTTTTTTTTGAGGACCGAGTCACAAAGGGAAGAGAATGACAGTAAAAGCAGAGATACATCATAGGGGGGAAAACAATCTCAGCCTCGACCACTACATGTAAATGCAGAGCAAAGCCTGGTGACTGCACAAGGGTTTCACTTGCTGCTGCTGGAACGCTTCAGTTCCATTCATGAGCAGAGATCTAACAACCGGGCAGGATTATTAGACAATAAGGCTCCTTCCTGTGTCTCCTTTAATTTGCCTTGATAGATATGCAAAGCAGGGGAGGCAAAAGCTAATCAGGTCTCTTATTGACGGAAGACAATTTCCAGACCATAACCCAGTTACCTTTCTTTTAAGCTGCCCGGGAGAAAAACACTTGTGCTGGGTTTGGAGGCAGGAGGAGGGATGCTGGGTGGGGGAGATGGATGAAACCTGGGAGTACCTGAAGGCCTCCTTACAGTCTGTCAGCCTGTTGTCCTGCTGCACCTGATACAAAGGAGAAGTTAACAAATGATAGCGCTTTTTAATTAGCGCACAGGGAATTCTCCCCCTGCAATAGACATGTCAATGTAACACTAAGAAGGTATTAAAGAGAAAAAAGGGAAAAGTAATACCACCAGCCCCAGCCTTCCTGAGCCACAGCTTCAACTCCAGGCACTGTAAACAGCGGGAGAAGTTTTTCAACTGATTTTTTTTTTTTTTTGTTTCAGGGGCTGTTGCTCACATCTGGTGAAGCTGTCCCTGGGCTACTGCCATATGTAAGGACACAAGGTTTTATGACTTATTGTCTGTAAGATTTATGGAGATGATCTATGATCAGCAATTTTTCATATTCTTATATCCCAGGCAAACACTCAGAGGGCCATTCCCTGCAGAATAGGAAGGTGTAAACTGACACGGTCTCGGCACAGCAAGGCCACCAGCACAGATACCAAGCTCTGGGACTGTGGTAGCAGCAGGGATGGGCCAAGGCATACAGAGAGATTTTTGGTTTCCCTTCCTTTCCCAAGACAAACAAGGGGCCAGAAGAGAAGCAGGAAATTAAAGAATTAAGATGAGCTACTCCAGCTCTTTTGTGATATGTTAATGAAACTGTATTATCTGCATTTATTAAGTTAAATTCCAGAGCATCTGCAGCATTTCTCCAGGAAACACATAAGCTTTGGTGCTAACAAAAAGCCCAGCAAACCCAGGTGGTTCCTCCACATTTTCAGGGGAATCCCTGCAGGTTGGGGGGAGCAGAGCTCCCCAACCCACGGCTCTGGCACAGACCCCGAGAGATAGCCCTGCCTGAGCCCTTGCGCATTTTAAAGGAAGGAAGTGTCTTATCACAATGTTTTGCTGATACGCTGCTCCGGTTCTCAGTGTCACAAGCCTTCACCTTTCACTTACATCAGGACCAGAACGAATAAGGAGATTTAGTGAAAACAATAAACAAGAGGAAGTGAAAAATCTGCCAAGAGTTTTGGTTGGGCTGCAGCCATCGATGTTGTCTTTGACAGGTAGTTTTTGGCTGTTAGCAAAGGACAAGGCCTTGTCAATGTTAGGAGGGCATCTCGGGAAGGAAATCACTGCCTCCGCTGACTGCTCAGCACCTCTGTGCTCATCTCCCACCCCAGAGGTATTTTCCTCCACGCACAATTCCTTTGCTATTTGCCTTGCAGGGAAAGAACCTTTCCTCTCCAGTACCTCCCATCTGCTCTCTCAGCCCCATCGATGTTAACTCATACCATCCCCCTCCTCGGGACAGGAGGAGGATAGCTAACAAACGAGTCCTAATAATAATAATAATAAGTAAGTAGACTCTTGCAAAGTACAAAATAAGCCTCAAGTCCATAGTCTCCACAGATGTAAGTTCCAAAGTGGTGAAGTGCTGAAAGGAATCTTATTCCACCCATCATTAACATAACATTGAAATCAATTGCCCAGTTGAGCTGTAACTTCATTCACAAATCCTTCTAAGTGCCATTGAATCCACCACTGATTTATACCTGATAACAGCCCATCCCTCGACTTAGGCACCTGAACAACTATTTATTTTACAAGATCATGTTACGTGGACTTCCCTTGTGTGCAAACAAATCAACTCCTTTTACAGATACAATCAATTCTCTGCAATCCAAACAGATTTGTTCCTTTCCCTTAAAAACAAACAAACAAAAAAAATGTAGATGACACCAGTAAAAAGAAAATTAAAAAATTAGGAGACACAGATACTAAAAGAATGGCATTAGCTCAGCAATGTACCTGCAGGTTTGGAAAACAATCTAGCATCGTGTGATCATTTTGACAGAGGCGCTTGAAAGAAATCAATAAAATTGATCAGTCAGCTGCACCGTTTATAGATGTGGATCAGAGTTCTGGGATGGCTAGCAGAGTTATTTTTACATAAAAGTGTGTGAAAAATAAAAATGGCACAAGGGGAAACAGAACCTACTTGGGAAGCTGGGGTGGAAGAGAACCTAGGCTAAGCAGCAGGATCTGCCAGCCAGCCATGGGAGCAGGGCACTGCAGCAAGCTTCCCTGCAGAAAGAAATGGGCAATCAAACGGAGACTTGTCCTGCCAGGGGAATCTCAGTGTGAAAGGCTGTGTCAAGCCCTGGCAGTAAAAATCCTGAGTGGACATGTTAAAGCATGCCAGATGAAGAGAAAACTCAAGGTTTGGGCCCTTTAATAAGAGTAGAAATTGGTTCCCTAACTCTCAGAGGAGACTCTTTCAGTAAGAGTTCTCAACTTAATCTTTATTGAAATCACAGT
This sequence comes from Cephalopterus ornatus, assembly GCA_013396775.1. Lineage (NCBI taxonomy): Eukaryota > Metazoa > Chordata > Aves > Passeriformes > Cotingidae > Cephalopterus > Cephalopterus ornatus. Next base: position 828,592 of record VZRE01015039.1, on the reverse strand, counting down.
GTTTAGTTGATGTAAACTGATTCACTGACTTCAGGATGAGCTAAGCCAGCCCGTACCCATTGAGAGTTTTACCTATTTTTTTAATATTATGTTTTATCTTTAGTGGATTAAGGCAGAGATTGTCTCACCTCTCCATATAACATCCTCCCTCCTGGACCTTGCAAAATAATGCAGTTTCTGGGCAACTCCTCAAGTTGTCTTTAGTCAGACCTAAATGCATGTTATTAGTATTTTTGTAGTTATGATTTCCAGTCATCCACGTTGCCTCAACTTCTGTTTTCCCCCGAATCCAGGAATCAGAGGTGTTCAAATGAAAAATAGCCAGAAAAAAAAAAAAAATCAGAGAAGTACTAACCATGTAACCTACTATAGAGGACAGTCACAAGTAGTCCCTCCATAATGTTTGCTTACTCTGTATCGTCCCAAAGCAAAGCAGGAATTCCTCTGTTCATATGCATATGTCCTCCCCCTCTCCACTCACTGTACTGAGCAGTACGTGGGCTCCAGGACTATACATTTGCCATCTACAACAGTAACATTTAATGCAGCAATGCCCCATTCCAACACTACGAAAATGTATCTGAACAGAAAATGCACATTTGAAGCACAGCTCACTTCATTCACTCTGGGTAACTGCCTGCTACAATTATCAGGAAATGAAAAATATCACTTCACAGCCCTCTCTTTTCACATGTTAAAAAAACATATAAAGATCAGCACAAACACTACAGGGTCACTCATGCACGAGGCAATGCTTTGCACTGTTTCCATGATATGTCACTAAACAGACAAAAGTCTAGGGCTCTACAAACGTAGGAGAGAATTTCTAATAATCACACATTGTGCATACATGTCCACACACCCTTTCAAAGCAAACAGAGTGAACATAAAATCTATAACAGTAATAGTCTATCTTCTCTTTATGGCAGAGTTCTGGAAAGCTGGAAGCAGATACTGTCACCAAGTTGCTGTTTAAAAGACATTAAATGCAGAAAAAATAAGAAAAATCGTTATCCCTGCTGCGGATTCTTTTGGAATGAAAAAAATTATAACTGTGGGAGTCAATGCATTTACAAGTGTTCACAGGGCACTATACAGTGTATATACAATGACCCACAAAGTGGGAGTACAGCTACTGAAAGAGGAGTTATATACAGAAGTATAAGAGGGGAGCATAAATAACACACAACGTAATAACCAAGGACTCAATTCTAGGGAGTCTATATATAATCCTAGTTTCTCCCCCCCGGCCCC